>JAFMOD010000671.1:102841-110341 GCA_019802435.1 Corydoras maculifer
CCAACCCCCTTAACCACCAAATACCACCATCACCATCCCCCTTACCACCAAATACCAACTTCACCATCCCCACCTTACCACCAAATACCACCACCCCCCGCCCTTACCACCATCACCATTAGCATCCCTTTACCACCAAACACCACCTTTAACATTCCCCCTTTACCACCAAATACCACCAACACCCCTTTAATGTCAAACACCACCTTTACCATCCCCCCCTTACCACCAAATACCACAATCACCATCCCACCCTTAGCACCAAATACCACCATTACCATCCCCCCCTTACCACCACCACTACGACCCCCTTTACCAAACACCATCACGACTACCACCCCCTTTACCAACAAACACCATCACCACCACTACCACCCCCTTTATCAACAAACATTACCACCACCACCCCCTTTACCAAACACCATCACCACCACTACCACCACCACAACCCCCTTTACCAACAAACATTACCACCACCAACATCCCTACTTACCACCTCCATCACCATCATAAAAGTATACCAGTATACAGCTCATGTGCATTTAGATGTGCAGAAGAGTCTGGTCCTTGTATAAATTTGTGCGCTTATTTTTCTTTAGTACATTAAGACGATGACTGTGATTTGGTTTCCTAAATCAGGTGGAGGAATGACATTTACGTGCTTATTAACTAAAAACAGACTGCATAAGAATCATGGTGTTGTGGAACACACCCAAACAGAAACCTGATGAGGGCAACGCGCTGCCCCCCCGGCAACCAGAGCAAAGATCATTTCATTATTCATTCATTATCTCCCGCTTATCCTCTATTAGGGTCGTGGTGGGTCCCCATCCAGGGGAGAACGTCTCGGGCGCTGGGCAGATACACCCAGGACAGGGCGCCAATCCATCGCTGGGCACACACTCACTCACACACACACACTCTATATGGGGCAATTTTGAGGATTCAATTAACTTGATCCATGTTTTTGGACTGTGGGAGAAAACCGGAGAACCCGGAGGAAACCCACGCAGACACGGGGAGAACATGGAAACTCCACCCAGATGGGGATTCGAACCGGGAATCCCTAGCGCTGAGAGGCGAATGTGCTAAACACTAAGCCATCGTGCCCCAAAGATCATTTCAATTACTCAAAAGCATTTCTGTAGCTTTCTGGCATTGATGAGATTCCTGCATCATTACATCTCATTTGTGGGCAGATAGACCCAGGACAGGACGCCAATCAATCGCTGGGCACACACATACTCACACAGACACACTCTATATGGGGCAATTTGGAGAACTCAACTGACTTGATCCATGTTTTTGGACTTTGGGAGGAAACCGGAGAACCCGGAGGAAACCCACATGGACACGGGGAGAACATGGAAACTCCACCCAGATGGGGATTCGAACCGGGAATCCCTAGCGCTGAGAGGAGAACATGCTAACCACTAAGCTCTGTCCTGGTCAATAAATGTTTGTTATTTAGAGTATGAGTTTAAGGAATCCAATTTACCCAAAGAGCAATTAAACACACATCTCAAACACACACACTGGCACAATATGAAGTATAGTGTGAAAAAAATACTAAATTACACAAATTTGTGAAGCTGTAATATGTTACCTCATCCCCATTACTCCCATAGAGGGCAGTGTCTTCACTTATACGGTCAGAAAATTAAAACGTAAAGCTTAATCATTAATTATCACCATTGAGTACAATTTAAATGTATTTATTAAGCACATTTAAACACTGCTTAAGCTAATTAACAAAATATAAAGTAACACACGTTCTCCATCACTGTCATTATCCAGAACAACCACAAACAGCATGAACCTGCTCTGGTTCTCATAGTGTGAGTGAACGTTACGTTACGTATTCACTTCATAACTAAAGAACCTCGGGATGTTGTAGTGATTTACTCTGCTGTTTAGCTTCATCCTCATTGGTGACTCCAACATGTTTAGTCTCAGGTGGTGGATCATCACCGGGTGCTCCGTGGAGGTCAATTCATTTTTGCAGAGCTCGCATGTTACACATTCTTTATTTATGTGAAGCGTGAAGCTCCTGCAGTTTTGATGATTTAAAGCTTTTTTTTGCGTTGGCTGTTTCATTTGGCGGCACTGTGGATTAGTGGTTGGCATGTTCTCCTCTCAGCACTAGGGATTCCCGGTTCGAATCCCCATCTGGGTGGAGTTTCCATGTTCTCCCCGTGTCCACGGGGGTTTCCTCCGGGTTCTCTGGTTTCCTCCCACAGTCCAAAAACATGGATCCAGTCAATTGAGTTCTCCAAATTGCCCCATATAGAGTGTGTCTGTGTTAGTGAGTGCCCAGTGGGTGCCTGAAACGTTCTCCCCTGGATGGGCATGAAGAACCCCCCGCAACCCTAATAGAAGATAAAGCGGGAGATAATGGATGTGTTTCATTTGTACGATTTATTAACTTGTTTTGCAGATTCCGCCTCGCTCTGTTTAACCCGCTATTTTTGCAGGAGACGTAAACATTTACAGCATTGCGAGTTATGCGGAAATAGTGCGACCCAACGAAATTTGTTATCGACACTTTTCATAATCGATTTTTATTGATTTTATCGATTCGTTGTTGCAGCCCCAGTTGTGTTAAAAAAACATGGATGTGACTTCACTTCAGACTTTCAGGAATCAACATCCTCTCCCTGAACAGACTTTTTAAAAACGATGTTCGACAAAAGAGGCTCGTATCAGCTTACATTCCACGTTACCCCAAAAGAGTTCGGCGAGTTCAGGGCTTCAAACTCCAACGTCGTCATGTCCAACATGTCATTATGGACCTCGTGAGGAATGCAGAATACGAGCCTTCCCCACGCTCGGGGCCAGAGTTGGAACCATGTGATTTTCTAGGTTTTTGAACGTTTAAGAAATAAGACTGACACTGAGGGGATTAGTCCAAATCTGAACATGCCAAAGAAATATCAGACAGCTGCGGGGTTTGAATTAAAGTGCAGGAATCCGTTAGAGTTACATCACAGACACGCAGACCTGCAAAAACGTCAAGCAAGAGGGTCGTCTTCTTTTTAATTTAGCTTTTTAATTGAAATCGAATCCTTTTCGGGGCAATATATGGGGCAATTTGGAGAATTCAATTGACCTTGATCCATGTTTTTGGACTATGGGAGGAAACCGAAGAACCCGGAGGAAACCCACGTGGACTCGGGGAGAACATGGAATCTCCACCCAGATTGGGATTTGAACCGGGAACATGCTAAACACTAAGCCACACAGTGCCGCCCTTCACAGGGGAAACAAATGGGTTGAAACCTCCATCCATTATCTTCCGCTTTATCCTCTATTAGGGTCAAGGTCAATTGAATTCTCCAAATTGCCCCATATAGTGTGTGTGTGTGTGTGTGAGTGAGTGTGTACCCAGCAATAGATTGGCGCCCTGTCCTGGGTGTATCTGCCCAGCGCCCGAAACCTTTCCCCCTGGAAGGGCATGGAGAAACCCCCCCCCCCCCCCCCGCGACCCAAGAAGAGGATAAAGCTGAAGATAATGGATGGATGTTCTGTGATTAAAAATCCAAAATCATTAGCAAACAAAGAAGAATCCAAAGACTGTAATATTTCACATACTTTCCGATTTATTTATAACAATAAGCTGCAAATTCTTTAAGATTCTTGCTATTTTTCGTACGAGTGTCTAGGTTAATAGCTGTTCTTCACTGTTACTCATTAAAACTAGTCAAATTTTGGAATACCTTTAGAAACATCGATAAACATGAAAGAACTGCACTGCATGAAACAGTCCCCTCAGCCGTCACCCCCTCACCTCACAGCAGACACTCGTAGATCAATGACCTCCAAAGGATTTGATCTTTTTTTTTTTTAATCACTCGTCTTTTTGTTTTGTTTTTTTTTGCATATGCTGCCTCCTTATTTAATCTTCGCCTTCTTCTTCCTCGCCAGCTTGCTCGCCATCAATCAGCAGTGCAGCATATTTACTGACTGAACTGAATTTCTGCAGAAATAATACAAAACAGGACAGTTACATTTAAAGAACATTCACATTTACAGTATTAAAGGTGGATTGAACTTAACAAAGAGATAAGAGCCTCCCACTATACTGCAGGGGTGATTATGTTTCATCTGGTAACAAATTACCAAACCCTAACTGATGCAGGAAGGAGTTCCTCATCATATCACTTAAACACCATGTTGAGACACATCCGGTGCTCATGGACAAGCCGTTCATCTGATTCGCAAGCTCACATTGTGGGAGAGTGGTTCAGGGAGCATGACATCATTCTCACACATGGATCGTCCACCACGGAGTCCAGACCTGAACCCCATTCAGAATCTTTGGGACGTGCTGGAGGAGGCTCCATATCTCCATCACCAATGTGAGATGTTGGGGAAAAATGATTGCAACTCTGGACTGGAATAAATGCTGACATTGCAGAAGCTGGTGGAGATGATGTCACAGAGAATGTGATGTAATGAGAGCTAAAGCAGGTCAACCAAATATTAGAGTGTGACCATCATCAATTTCCCTGAGCCTTCCCAGAAGAGTGACATCGTTCAGCTGAGAGGACCTTGCTGTGAGGTGGAGAAATGCACCAAGTTAATGCAGAAACTGGTAGCAGAGGATGGACATCGAGTGGAGGGCAGAGAATTGAGTCCCATTAAATAAATTGTTGATTGTAACGATAGAACTTACGTGGTAATCACAGGTCGGCCAATAGGGTAACTACCCTTTCATATATTCATTCATTATCTTCTGCTTTATCCTCTATTAGGGTCACGGTAGGGTTCCCCATGCCCATCCATGTGAGAACGTTTCGGTCGCTGGGCAGATACACCCAGGACAGGACGCCAACCTATCACTGGGCGCACACACACACACTCTACATGGGGCAATTTGGAGAACTCAATTGACTTAATCCATGTTTTTGGACTGTGGGAGGAAACCGGAGAACCCAGAGGAAACCCACATGGACACGGGGAGAACATGGAAACTCCACCCAAATGGGGATTCGAACCGGGAATCCCTAGCGCTGAGAGGTGAACGTGCTAACCACAAAGCCACCATGCCGCCTGGTAACGACCCTGAGCTCTTTGTTCCAGAAAGCAATCAACACATTGCTTTCTTTGAGTCCCACAACATTTAACATACTTTCTCTTTAGGACCCTGAGGAGGTTTATATACTCTTTACAAACCGACTCAAGATTGGGACATGGTATCTCAGTGGTCAGGGTGTTGAGCTATCAATCTGAAGGTTGGGGGTTCAAATCCCAGGTCCACTGAAGTTACCAATGTGGGTCCTTGAGCAAGACCCTTAACCCTCATTGCTGCAGGGATGTTGTGATGAACCCTGTACTCACCTTGTAAGTCGTTTTGGATAAAAGCGTCCAATAAATGACCAAATGTAACGTAATGTAATGTCAAGATGTCTCGCCACCTCTATAGGGTTTGAGCAGCAACACCAGTGATTGGTGGAGAGGGAGGTTAGGGTTATCAAGCGCAGGGGAGACTTATATGTGGTTGTTTGTAGACATTGTTTTGGTGTTTCTCATAAAGTATATAAAGTTTCTTTCCAACTCCCCCCACCTCCCAAAAAAAAGAAAAAGAAAAAAAAAAAAACAAACAAACACACCAAGCAGCAATCAATTATACATGAATGAACCTTTACAGCATGTGTAGGAAACACCATTATGAGCCCCAGGTCAAGAAGGGGCTTGTAATCAAATACATAGTACCATCTACTCCGACTAACCATCCAACTGTGGACCCAGCTCATTAACAGCTCTTAAGACAGAAAATGCTTGATTTTACAATAAATGAGTAAAACTACGGTGTAATAAAGGACACGTTTGAGCTTCAGTGAACCCGGTGACGGTGAAGCACTCACCGGAGGTGCAGTCTCCTCGTATTTCTTTGGCTCTGCTGCTGGTCTGGGATCTTTCCTGGTGATTAAAATACAGTATTCATTATGACATCCTCATTCAGACAGGTGTAACAGCTGTAATCCCATTATCTCTGGTGGCAAGGTGACGTGCAATTCGTTACCTTTTCCAAAAACGGTTTCTACAAACCCCACAGTGAAGCTGAACTGGGTTTCTGTGCTTTGCGCAGAACATTAACTCACATTAATAGAAAAGTTACATTAAAAGCCAGAAGAAGAAAGCAGCTGCACAGGACATCGGGTTCAGATGAACGAATCAGCATTTGTCCACATGATGACGGACAGCTCAAGGTGAGTGAGCCGTCCTGGAAATGCTAGAGATTATTAAAAGCGATACGGTACGAGAGGGCGTGTATTATTGGGAATAAATCACAGGAAAAAGGTGTTATAATTATCGACCTGTAGCGGAGTGTTTATTCACAATAATACACAACCTCAAATGCTTTAGCAGTTCTATAAAGTGATCTGTGCTTTACACACAGAAACACACACACTGAGTGATGTCAACACACATGCCCGGCGCAGTGGGCAGCCCTGTATATGGCGCCCAGGAAACAATTGGGGTTAGGTGCCTTGCCCAAGGGTACTTCAGCCGATTTATGGTGGGACCAGGAACCAAATTAGGGACCTTCAGGTCACAAGACTGGTTCCTTAACCACAAGCCTACAACTGTACCATTTTATAAAAACACTACAATAAAAAAAACAAGCCTTACTTTCTAAATGTGGCTTGTGGTTGAGACGAAATTAGCCTGGATTTTAAAGTCAACGTTGATTGGATACTGGTTTAGTGCTAATCAAGAAATGACTTGCTGTTTATATTAATCTTTTAAAATAATGTTCTACCACAATTCACCCAGTAAACGTTATATCTCTGTATGGACGGTTCCACAATGTGTGACATCAACTGTCCAACATGGAGGAGGATGTGTGATGTTCTGGGTTTGTGGTACTGAATTCAGGGTCAGGGGTTTGTACAGAGTGAGAGGTCCTTAAAGCAAAACGGCTCCCACAGCATTCTGCAGAACCATGCAGTACCCACTGGTATGAGCCTAGTGGGTCAGGGGTTCATCCTACAAGACAATGACCCAAAACAAGTCCAAGCTCTGCCAGAACCACCTCAGGAACCAAAGAACAAGATGGTAAGCTGAAGAACATGAAGTGAAACACAGTCTCCAAGCTTAAAGCCCATGGAGATGGTTTGGGGTGAAGGGGACAGAAGAGTGAAAGCAAAGCGACCAACAGGTGGAACACAATTATGGAACTTCTGCACCAGATTTGGGAAGAATGGTCTGAAGAGTATTTGATTTTTATTGCAGAAAAAAAAATATTACAAATGTGTTCGGCTGTTATATCGGTTAAAGGTGGGGACTTTATAAGTTTAGAGGATGTTCTGGTCCAAAGATTTCATGATTTCCATTAAGCTGAAGATCTAACTGGAAGAATTGGGGAGTTCTAAAATTTAGGACCAGTAGTGCAGTACTGATAGCTGTTGGTTTCAAACCCAATGTAAATGACTGAAGGCTGGAGCCTGAATAACAACGAAACACTGAAATATGTCCAGAGCCTAGACCGTACCC
>JAFMOD010000671.1:115341-139921 GCA_019802435.1 Corydoras maculifer
ATGATAAATTCATTTTCATTATATTCTACTTCATCCTCTATTAAGATCGCGGAGGGGGGTTCCCCATGCCCATCCAGGGGAGAACGTTTCGGGCGCTAGGCAGATACACCCAGGACAGGGCGCCAATCTATCGCTGGGCACACACTTACTCACACAAACACTCTATATGGGGCAATTTGGAGAATTCAATCGACTTGATCCATGTTTTTGGACTGTGAGAGGAAACCGGAGAACCCGGAGGAAACCCACACGGACACGGGGAGAACACACGGGAATTCCTAGTGCTGAGAGGAGAACATGCTAACCACTAAGCCACCATGCCACCCATAAATTAATTTAAATATTAATAATTTGTATTACATTAAGGGTGGCACGGTGGCTTAGTGGTTAGCACGTTCGCCTCTCAGCGCTAGGGATTCCCGGTTTGAATCCCCATCTGGGTGGAGTTTCCATGTTCTCCCCGTGTCTGCGTGGGTTTCCTCCGGGTTCTCCGGTTTCCTCCCACAGTCCAAAAACATGGATCAAGTTAATTGAATTCTCCAAATTGCCCCGTTTAGAGTGTGTGTCTGTGTGAGTGAGTGTGTGCCCAGCGATGGATTGGCGCCCTGTCCTGGGTCTGTCTGCCCGGCGCCCGAGATGTTCTCCCCTGGATGGGCATAGGGAACCCCACCGCGACCCTAATAGAGGATAAGCGGAAGATAATGAATGAATGAATGAATGAATGAATGAATGAATGTATTACATTAAAACATTTAGCAGACGTTTTCATCCAAAGCGACCAAAAAGGTGATGGTTGGGGTCGGAACACAAGGTTACATACAGCCCTCCTGAAGTAATGAGGGTTAAGAGGGTTATTACTCAAGGACCCACAATAGTAATCTCAGTAGACCTGGGATTTAAACCCCCAACCTTTAGATTGATAGTCCAAAACCCTAACCACACACCACCCCTCCATTAAATCAATGTTTTATACCCTCAGTTAACAGAACGTATGATATAAGGATACCTCAGAGCATGTTTGAAAAGGCATTCAATTACCTCCGGAACTTGTGGGTTCTCTCGCAGGGCGGTCAGACTCACTTCCTGTTCCCTCACTACGCCAGCTCGGATCACTGAGGACACAAACAGTTAGACTGATGACTTCTGATTGCTGCACTGAACACTGACCGATGTCCAGCTCACTGCGTTTCAGGAAAACAGTTAAAACTATGAACAGCTTCAGGAATGCAGATGTGAGAGTTCAGTGACCTTGAACTTTAACCACCAAGTTCCTTAAGGTCACGAAAAAAATATTAGCCAAATAAGGAAAGAAGTTTTTTAAGGTGATATTCAGAACATTGAATTTTGTAGAATTGAATGGAGGATGGCACGGTGGCTTAGTGGTTAGCATGTTCTCCTCTCAGCAATAGGGTTCGAATCCCCATCTGGTTGGAGTTTCCATGTTCTCCCCGTGTCCGCGTGGGTTTCCTCCGGGTTCTCCGGTTTCCTCCCACATTCCAAAAACATGGGTCAATCAATTGAGCTCTCCAAATTTCCTATATAGAGTGTCGTCCCCCCCAATGACCCCAGTAGAGGACAAAGCGGAAGATAATGGATGGATGGAATTGAATGAATGTGTAATAATGCCTTTGTCTACTAACCACAAAAATTTACTTGATCCATGTTTTTGGACTGTGGGAGGAAACCGGAGAACCTGGAGGAAACCCACACGGACACGGGGAGAACATTGTTTAATATCTGTACATGGCTGTCCTACACTGTTGTTGCTGCCTGGCTGCTCAAGGAGGACGAGTCCCCCACTGAGTCTTGGTCCTCACAAGGTTTCTTCCTTGAATAACAACATAACAGGGAGTTTTTTCTTGCCACTGTTGCTTCAGCTTGCTCTTTGGGGGTTTAAAGGCTTTTCATTCTGTAAAGCTGCTTTGTGACAATGTACTGTTATAAATGTAAATAAATAACTTGAACTTGAACATGGAAACTCCACCCAGATTGGGATTCAAAGTGGAAATTCCTAGTGCTGAGAGGAGAACATGCTAACCACTAAGCCACCGTGCCGCCCTTAATTCATTCATTCATTCATTATCTCCCGCTTATACTTTATTAGGGTCGCGGTGGGGTTCCCCATGCCCATCCAGGGGAGAACGTGTCGGGCGCTGGGCAGATACACCCAGGACAGGGCGCCAATCCATCGCTGGGCACACACTCACTCACACAGACACACTCTATAGGGGCAATTTTTTTTGAGAATTCAATTGACTTGATCCATGTTTTTGGACTGTGGGAGGAAACCGGAGAACCCGGAGGAAACCCACGCAAACACGGGGAGAACATGGAAACTCCACCCAGATGGGGATTCGAACCGGGAATCCCTAGCGCTGAGAGGAGAACATGCTAATCACTAAGCCACCGTGCCGCCCTCCGCCCTTAATTGTTTAACATAATTTATTTATTTAATTCCATCAATACATTATCTACCACTTTATCCTCTATAAGGGTTGTGGGCGGGGTTCCCCATGCCCATCCAGGGGAGAACGTTTCGGGCGCTGAGCAGATACACCCAGGACAGGGCGCCAATCTATCACTAGACACACACTCACTCACACAGACACATGAACACACACACTATTTGAGGCAATTTGGAGAATTCAATTGACTTGATCCATGTTTTTGGACTGTGGGAAGACACCGGAGAACCCGGAGTAAACCCACATGGAAACTCCACCCAGATTGGGATTCAAACCGGGAATACCTAGTGCTGAGAGGAGAACAAGCTAAGCACCAAGTCACCGTGCCGCCCTCATCAATCACTTCTAAACTCGTCGCCATGTTTCATCAAAAACTGTCTGCCCCTAAAACCCGGTCTTCAAAAGTCCTCACCGATCTCGTGGTCGTCTCTCTGAGGGCCTGCTCTTGTCCTCCTCCAGCTGCCTCTGCAGTCGCTCCTGTTCCTTCTTCAGCCGTTCCTCCACCTCTCTTTCCTTGGCAGCTGTGTCCACAGGTTTGGCGGCCCCGAATATGGAGGCAGAACGGCTGGGGACAGCCTGCGGGGAGGTCCCTCCAGTCTGAACGTCCTCTTTTGGTAGGCTGCGTGGTTTCAGGTTAAGTTTGGGCCGCTGAGTCGGAGCTCCTAAAAGAATCGGAGACGTGAACCCATTCCGCATTAATACATAACACACTAACAAACAGACTGATCTTCAGATTAAAAACATTCATTCATTCATTCATTCATTATCTCCCGCTTTATCCTCTATTAGGGTCGCGGTGGGGTTCCCCATGCCCATCCAGGGGAGAACGTCTCGGGCGCTGGGCAGATAGACCCAGGACAGGGCGCCAATCCATCGCTGGGCACACACTCACTCACACAGACACACTCTATATGGGGCAATTTTGAGAATTCAGTTAACTTGATCCATGTTTTTGGGCTGTGGGAGGAAACCGGAGAACCCGGAGGAAACCCACGCAGACACAGGGAGAACATGGAAACTCCACCCAGATGGGGATTCGAACCGGGAATCCCTAGCGCTGAGAGGCGAACGTGCTAACCACTAGGCCATCGTGCCGCCCCAGATTGAAAACAAATAAAATAAAAACATTAGTAGTTAACAAATTTATGCTGTGTCATCTTTTCATACTCAACTAATTCTGCTGTGTTAACACATGGAACATTTGCATTAATTTAAATGTACTTTATTTATTCATTCATCCATTATCTCCCGCTTTATCCTCTATTAGTTTCGCGGGAGAACCCAGAGAAAACCAACGTGGACACGGGGAAAATATGGAAAATCCACCCAGATTGGGATTCAAACCGGGAATCCCTAGTGCTGAGAGGAGAACATGCCAACCACTAAGTCACCGTGCCGCCCTGTCAGTCATAATAATCTATTAACTTCACAAGGTGTCAAACCCCCCTTTCAAAATGCAGCACTACAAATAAGTTTAGTAATAAGGTAATGAAATAAATTAGTTCTGCATGTGCCCAGCGATAGACTGGCACCCTGTCCTGGGTGTATCTGCCCAGCGCCCGAATCGTTCTCCCCTGGATGGGCATGCCGCCTCCCTCCCCCCCACGACACTAATCGAGGATAAAGTGGGAGATAATGAATGAATGAATGAATAGTTCTGCATGTAACTGGCATGCTGCATTAACACTCTTGTACAATCAGGTCCGTACCTCTTTCTTCACGTCTCTCATCTCGTCTTTCGTAGCGGTCCTCTGAATAGCGATCTCCATCTTTCCGGTCATCATAATCACGCCTACCACTACCAAATCCACTACCAAAAGCACGTCGCCCTCCACGAGAGTCGAAACCTGGACATCCAAAGAACATTCGGAATAAACAGAAGAGACATGATCGCACAACTCGTAGTCATTCTTAACATCATCTTTTCATCGTTTGGAAAGCTTATCCAACCCGACATCCAAGTATTTGAAACTTGATGGTTTGGGTCGGAGAACAAGGGCAAGGTAGCTCAGTGGTTAGGGCGTTTGTTTCTTAATCTGAAGGTTGGGGGTTCAAATCCCAGGTCCACTGAAGTTACCAATGTGGGTCCTTGAGCAAGACCCTTAACCCTCATTGCTGCAGGGATGTTGTGATGAACCCTGTGCTCACCTTGTAAGTCGCTTTGGATAAAAGCATCTGCTAAATGACCAACTATAAATGAATTGCATCAGGAAATGTGTCTTCCTCCAACTGCCCCATACACCGGTCACCTTTATGATGGTGGGGTTCTTTAAACACAACAGCTCTTTAAACCCAGCTTAAACTGAAGGGTCCAGGGTTGTGAAATGCATCAAGGATGAAACTTTGGTTGGACCCTATCCTCCTTGAGCGACCAGGCAGCATTAACAGTGTAGGACAGCCATGTACAGATTGTGTGATTTATCAGGTGAGCACATTTAACAATTGGAAAACTATAGAAGTCCATTGAGGGCATCCTGCAGGACAGCCATTGAACAAGACCCTTAACCCTCATTGCTCCAGGGATGTTGTGATTAACCCTGTGCTCACCTTGTAAGTCACTTTGGATAAAAGTGTCCAATAAATGACCAAAATGCAAAGTACAGGGTATGTGTGTTACATCACCCCTGGAACAATGAGGGCTAAGTGCTCTTCTGAAGGACCCACATTGGTAACTGTTGTGGAATTGGACCCACCTTCAGATAGCCCAACACCCTAACCCTAAGCTAACCCACCACCCACAGAGAGGACATGCAGACCATACACAGAAAAAAAAAAAAAACTTAGTTTGGCCAAACAGGAAATCAAACTTGGGGCCACCTCTCTGTGAGAGAGAGAGAAAGAGGCGCTGCCCCTCTGGACCACTAAACCACCATTCGATTTAAATTAATATAGGTTTTTTCAAGGATGAAAACACATTCGATCCTGGTGGTTTTGTGCAAACAGAAGTAGCAGAGCAGCCCTTGACACCATGGCGATATCACAAATGGAGGTAGAGGATTTTTTTACCCTCTAAATCGTATAAATACTGTGTTTTCATGTTTAGGATCCTAATCATAATTTGGGAGACTTGGGACAAATTACTGCTTATACTTCAATATACATTTAGTTCCCATTTCATTCATTCATTATCTCCTGCTTTATCCTCTATTAGGGTCACGGGGGGAGGGGGGGGTTCCCCATGCCCATCCAGGGGAGAACGTTTCGAGCGCTGGGCAGACACACCCAGGAGGGGGGGGGGGGTTCCCCATGCCCATCCAGGGGAGAACGTTTCGAGCGCTGGGCAGACACACCCAGGACAGGGCACCAAGCTATCGCTGGGCACACACTCACGCACACACACACACACTATATGGGGCGATTTGGAGAACTTAATTGACTTGATCCATGTTTTTGGACTGTGGAAGGGAACTGGAGAACTCGGAGGAAACCCACACGGACGCGGGGAGAACATGGAAACTCCACCCAGATGGAGATTCGAACTGGAAATCCCTAAGTGCTGAGAGGAGAACATGCTAACCACTAAGCCATCGTGCAGTCTAGTGCCCATTTCAAATGTTGTAATTAAAAATTTGTTGTACAACAATATAATACTAATAATAGTGATCTATCCTGCCTACTGTACTTCTTTACACACAGAGGAATTAGTCCTCCACATTTAACCCACTCTTGTGGTGAAGCACGTACACACACACACATTAGTGAGGTGTGTGCAGGTGTCTAAGGCAGTGGGCAGCCCTGTACATGTCGCCTGGGGAGCAGTTGGTCTTTCAGGTGCCTTCAGCCATGGGCTTGGTGGGATCTGACCGGGGCCTTCAGGTCACAAGACTGGTTCCTTAACCACAAGCCTATGACTGCCCTTTACATTTGGTCATTTATTGGACGCTTTCATCCAAAGCGACTTACAAGGTGAGCACAGGGTTAAACACAACACCCCAGGAGCAATGAGGGTTAAGGGTCTTGCTCAAGGACCCACACTGGTAACTTCAGGGGACCTGGGATTTGAACCAACAACCTTCAGATTGATAGCTCAACACCCTAACCACTGAGCTACTGCTCCCTATACATAGAGATTATACACTACTATACATACATACATATATATACACACACACACTATATATATATATATATATATATATATATATATATATATATATATATATATATATATATGTGTGTGTGTGTGTTTGTATATGCTTTTGCAATAACAATAATAAAGTAAAAGTATAAAATACCACGCACCTCCACGATCATAGTCTCTGCCACCTCGGTCATCATAACGATCCCGACGGTCTCTGTCGTCGTAGCGGTCTCTGCGGTCCCGGTCATCGTAGCGCTCCCGATCGTCATATCGACTGCCACGCTCACGATCGTCAAAGCGATCCCTACCTCCGAACCGATCATCACGCCTCGGCCCGTCCCGGTAGCGATCCGACTCGTATCGGTCACGTGACCCTGAAGACACAAAGCTCAGAACGTCAATATATTTTATTAATAGTCATGTGATTAACAACGTAAACATTACTACACTTACTGCACAAAAAAAATGTAAATTTAAACCAAATTTAAAGAACTTGTTCTGACCTAATACTAACTTTTATATACTAACCCAACTAACTTTTAAAGGGGTGCGAATCTCAGTGTCTAACGATTCGATTCTGATTTTTAAGAACATGATTCAATTCAGTATCGATTTTCGATTCAGAATCGATTTTTCAGTTCAAATGGTCTTTAAATTTAGTTGAAATGACGTGATTGACGAGATGAAACGACGATGTAAACCAATAGAACATTTATTTAAAATAATACTTTAGGTTTCGTCCTGTATCTAATCTTTCTGCATCATTTTATATTTATATAAAAATAGGATTGCGCTAAATTAAAATGAGCAGTGTGAGGTTCGCTTAGCTGCCTGAATTTTTCTTACATGAAAGAACATCCATCAATGAACAAATAATTCAAAATATATTAATACCAAAGTTTACCATGGTGCATTAACCTTTAATTAAAAAGTAAAATACAGACTTTACAGTCAGAGTGAATTTAGATTCTGCAAATCTTTAAAACTTAACCTTAAAAATAAAATTCATACTTCAGTCTTTTTAACTATATTGCAACAACATTCACTACATTTTTAAAACGTAACCTTAACATTTTTAAAACGTAACTTCTTGTAGTTCAGGTTGATGTCGCGCCAATCGGACTGGCGCATTTGTCATGTTTCCAAACTACCTCAATTTCATTTTACACTCGTTGTAAACAGTTGTTCTCATGTCGAGCTCCAACTCTCTTCTCTTCCTGACTTTAAAAGCCAAACGGCGGCTTTTAACGATGACTGGGGGGGTCGAATCGCGATCTCCCCCCACTCCATGCGAGCTAGTTAACAAGCTCGGTGTACGGTGGCCGAGTGGATCCGTAATGCGATATTCAGTATGCCAAAAAATAAAACTTAAACGCATTTTTAAAAACATCGATTCTGGGACATTTTGAATCCAGTCCGAAGCTTTTGGATTCCAAATCGTGATTTATTGAAGAAGCGATTTTTTTCAGCACCCCTAAACTTTTAATTCGAGGAGATTGTTCTTTTTGTCTGTATTAAATAGTATAAGTTTAGAGTGATTGCATTGTAACCAATTCCATTACCGTGGTTTGCACCAAACGCTATAATATCATGTGCACTAAGACTCAAATACCATCAGGATCAAACCCAGTGTAGAAATAAGCAAAACTATAAAAGAAGCAGAGTTTGTACCGGGCCCTGGGCGCTCCTGTCATTCAACATGCTGCTGTTACCACTGAGCCATAAAGTCTGCATTCCTAAAAGCAATGAACTGCTTTAAATAACCAGGGCTACGCAGAGCAGCCGGCAGCAGCCTAAACAAGACCTCACTCTTTGTACATGACACAGATTTGTTTTAAAACTGTATAATCTACAAGCATATTAAACCATAATCTAAGCCACATTTGATTTATGGTACTATAAAAGCCAATGTGCATTCAATCTGTCTCTAAAGTCGGGTTATTATGCACCACATGATGCACATGGTTGCACTCACCAAGACATACAAGTCCCAAACTGTGCCCCCTTACCCCATACACATTGCTTCGGATGGGGGGTATTGGGACTGTAACATTTTAGAGTTTTGAAATGCAACCAAGACAAAAACAAGAATTAAATCGAGTCCAATATAAATGAATAACAACATTTCTTATATCCATCAATTATCTTCCGCTATCCTATATTGGGGTCGCGGGGGGGTTCCCCATGCCCTTCCAGGGGAGAACGTCTTGGGTGCTGGGCCGATACACCCAGGACAGGACGCCAATCTATCGCTGGGCACACACTCACTCACACAAACACACTACATATGGGGCAGTTTGGAGAATTCAATTGACTTGATCCCTGTTTTTGGACTGTGGGAGGAAACCGGAGAACCCGGAGGAAACCCACACGGACACGGGGAGAACATGGAAACTCCACCCAGATTGGGATTCGAACCAGGAATCTCTAGCGCTGAGAGGAGAACGTGCCCAACATTTCTTATAAGTACATACAAATATATTGGGGCGGCATAATCCACCCATGGGATTTAGTGTGTGTGAGTGAGTGAGTGTGTGGACACCAATGCATTTGCGCCCCGTCCTGGGTGTATCTGCCCTGCACATGAAAAATTCTCCCCCAGATGGGCATGGACAATTCGCCTGAATATTCATGATGTGTATTGGACCCCTAAAAGCCTAACCACTAAAGCATTTCTAAATGCCACATCTGATCATCACGCCCCATGTTTCTGCACTTAAAGGCACATCCCTTCACCCACAGCCTTTAAATCCAAGAAGCAGTGTCTTTATTTCACAGAGACTCTAAACCATTCCCTCCCTCATAATCTCTACTCACTAATTACCTGAAATCAGATTAAGGATCTTTAATTGGTTACATGCACTCTGAATTGTCAGAGCACAGTGCTTGCAACCAGGTGGCAAGCATATACTTATAAGGTGGCCTATCAGAACCAATGATTATAGACATGGCCTTAATGGATATACACTGTACATCAGGAGGCAGGTTAAGACTCATCTTTATTTGTAGAAACGAGGATTAAAAAGTCTATTAATAAACCCAACTCCTTCTGTTTACATTCACTGATCTGACTCTGCACACTTTGATTCATTACTTTATAAAATCTTAATAATAATAAATTCAAAATCCCATATTCTGCAACAGGTGGCATGGTGGCTTAGTGGTTGGCATGTTCTCCTCTCAGCACTAGGGATTCCCGGTTCGAATCCCCATCTGGGTGGAGTTTCCATGTTCTCCCTGTGTCCGCGTGGATTTCCTCCGGGTTCTCTGGTTTCCTCCCACAGTCCAAAAACATGGATTAAGTCAAGTGAATTTCCCCAAATTGCCCCATATAGAGTGTGTGTGTGTGTGTTTGTGTGAGTGAGTGTGTGTCCAGCGAAAGATTGGCGCCCTGTCCTGGGTGTATCTACCCAGAGCCCGAAACCTTCGCCCCTGAATGGGCATGGGAAACCCCCCCCCCCCCGCAACCCTAATATAGGATAAAGCGGAAGGTGGATGGATGGATCCATGATGGATGGATGGATGGATGGATAGACATTATTGATATGGTGGCACGGTGGCTTAGTGGTTGCATGTTCTCCTCTCAGCACTAGGGATTCCCGGTTCATTCCCCATCTGGGTGGAGTTTCCATGTTCTCCCCGTTTCAGTGTGGATTTCCTCTGGGTTCTCCGGTTTCCTCCCACAGTCCACAAACATGCATTAAGTCAATTGAATAATCCAAATTGCCCCATAGAGTGCATAGGTGTGAGTGAGTGTGTAACAGTGATAGATTAGTGTCCTGTCCTGGGTGTATCTGTCCAGCGACCGAAATGTTCTTCCCTGGATGGGCTTAGGGAACCCACCCCGCGACCCTAATATAGGATAAAGCGGAAGATAATGGATGGATATTCTACAACATTAAACAGCTGTGTGTGTAAAGGGAAGACATACTCTTACCAAACCCATCATCTCTGGATGGTCCATCGTCCTGATCCCCGCTGGGGCGAGCTCTCCAGTCGGTATCGGTCTTATCAGGTCCTCCGTCTCCACCACGCCCACGGTCTCGGTCCCGCCCTGACATCGAGCTGTTATCTCTCTCTGTGTGAGCAAAGCATGATGGGGCTTAAGTTCAAACATGACTACAAGAAGGAATTAGCCATGTGTCTCAGACTGTGAGGGGAACGCCTGAACCAAGATGTTCTATGATGCTGAGATCACGTTCCAGGTTACATGTCCTGTGACTAGGGCTGCAACTAACGATTATTTTGATAATCGATTAATCGGTCGATTATTATTATTTATTTATTTTTCGATTAATCTATAAATTTCTTTATTAAACGATTAAACAATAAATGCCTGGTTTTATTCACAGTATGAGTTTAAGGCATCTAAGTCGCCCAAAGAGCAATTAAATACAAATCTCACACACACTGACACAATATGTAGCATTGTGTATAAAAATAAAAAAAATAAAAAAGAAATTACACAAATTTGAGTCTCTAATATGTTACCTAATCCCCGTCTAAATGCAATTCATCGTCACTCCCATAGAGGGCAGTGTTTTCACTCATACGGTCAGAAAATTAAAGCTTGGTCATTAATTAGCACCATTGTGTACAAGTTGTATGTATTTATAAAGCACATTTAAACACTGCTTAAGATAATTAAATCAAAATATAAAGTAAAACACGTTCTCCATCACTGTCATTATCCAGAACAAAACAGTATGAAGCGTGCTCTGGTTCTCATAGTGTGAGTGCACCGTTACGTCGATTGACTATTGAATGTGACGTAAGCGGTTACGACAATGCGAGTAATGCGTAAATCGCGCGACAACAAATCGATAATGAAAATCGTTGTCGTCATTTTCCATAATCGATTTTTTATCGATTTTATCGATTCATTGTTGCAGCCCTACCTATGACTAATTCATTTCAAATTGTTTTCACTGAAAAGGAATTTGGGGATTTTTGAAGACTTTGTCCTCCATATTTAACCCTTCTATGTAGAGATGCACACTTTAATGAGTGGGCAGCACTGTAAGCCGCACCCGATGAGCAATTGGGGTTAGCTGCCTTGCCCAAGGGCACTTCAAACATAGCACTAAAAGGGTTCAAGGACCAAACCGAGAAACTTTAGATCGCAACGTTAGTCCCTTAATCACAAGCCAAGGACCTCCTGTTTGTACTATTCGTCAGGAGTGAAGTGTAAAGGATGGAACACACGGCTGACAGACTTACCTTTATCATTCGACTGGTCTGCAACATCGACACGAATTCTTCTGTTGCCAAGGTTCTAACCACAAAAACATAAAAGGATATTAATAAATAAGGTTTCGAAAAACATGTACACAGCCTCCGCCGAACGTCTGTACCTCTTCATTAAGGGTGAGGGCCTGAAGCAGTGACTCCACATCATCAAACTCTGCGTAACCAAATCCCTTCAGCCTCTCTGGGTTACTGGGCTCACGTGGCAACCGCACTGCACTGATCTGAAAACAGACCCAACATTACATTACATTTCCATTACATTTGGTCATTTAGCAGATGCTTTTATCCAAAGCGACTTACAAGGTGAGCACAAGGTGAGCACAAGGTTCATCACAGCATCCCTGCAGCAATGAGGGTTAAGGGTCTCACTCAAGGACCCACACTGGTAACTTCAGTGGACCTGGGATTTGAACCCCCAACCTTCAGATTGATAGCCCAACACCCTGACCACTAAGCTACCACACCCTTAGAACGGAAACTTTACAGATAATTTATTTTATATATATGTATCTTCCTAAAAACATGATTATTTCTTTTTATCCATTACATCAAAGCAAATTAGGTTTTATTATTATATATTTTAATGGTTTAGCAGCCAGGCGGCACGGTGGTTTAGTGGTTAGCATGTTCTCCTCTCAGCACTAGGGATTCCAGGAGCGAATCCCAATCTGGGAGGAGTTATCATGTTATCCCCGTGTCCAAAAACATGGATCACGTCCACCGAATTCTCCAAATTGCCCCATATAGAGTAGGTCTGTGTGAGTGAGTGTGTGCCCAGCGATAGATTGGCGCCCTGTCCTGGGTGTATCTGCCCAGTGCCCGAAACTTTCTCCCCTTGATGGGCATGGGAGCCCCCCCCCCCCAACCCTAGTAGAGGATAAAGCGCAAGATAATGGATGGATGGTTTAGCAGCCAGATTAGAGCCAAAGTCCATGCTTTAGAAATTTCGTTCTCTGCACAATCCAAGAAAGTTAAATAAGAAATAATACTGACTCAGAGTATAAATGCCCCCCATCCCCATCAAGAGCAGTTACATTACATTTTGGTAATTTATTGGACACTTTTATCCAAAGCGACTTACAAGGTGAGCACAGGGGTAATCACATCCCTGCAGCAATGAGGGTTAAGGGTCTTGCTCAAGGACCCACATTGGTAACTTCAGTGGACCTGGGATTTGAACCCCCAACCTTCAGATTGATAGCCCAACACCCTAACCACTGAGCTACCGTGCCCTCAGTTACAAGCAGGTGCAGTTACAACCAACACAGTCATGGGGAAATTCATATTTCTGCTTTACTCATCAGAATGTTGTTAGAATGAGGTGGGGAACCAAAGTAGCGGAGCAAATGCAAACTACCCCCAAAAAGGACCCAAGTTCAGAAATAAAACCCAGGACCTTCTTCCAGAAGCTGTAAACGCTGCCCCAGCACCTAATGACCCTAAATTAGTACAAGCAACATAGAAACCAAATATATTTAAAGCAGTTTTATGCTATACAAGCATTAACATGCATCATTTCCTTAATTTATGGGAAACTATTACACAATGTGTACGTTCTAAAAAAACTTAAAATTGTACCACTCATGTCTAAGCTCAGAGAATGTATATGTAGAATGTATATCTTACTGCCACTGGGTGGCAGTGCAGTCACATACTTACATTTACATTTAGTCATTTATTGGACGCTTTTATCCAAAGCGACTTACAAAGTGAGAACAGGGTTAAACACAACAACCCTGGAGCAATGAGGGTTAAGGGTCTCACTCAAGGACCCACATTAGTAACTTCAGGGGACCTGGGATTTGAACCGCCAACCTTCAGATTGATAGTCCAACGCCCTGACCACTGAGCTATCACTCCCCCTCAAATAAGATCAAAGAGCCGGTGGAACCTTCGAGTTATTCAGTACTTTTAATTGTTAGTTGAAAATAATAACAATACAACTGGAATGATCCAGGTTTGAATCTCAATCTGGGTGAAAGTTACATGTTCTCCCCATGGGTTTTTCTCTGGATCCTTTGGTGTTCTCCCACAGGTCAAAACCTGGATTCAAGGTGAAATGGCTTATCTAAATTGTCCCTATTATATATATATATATATATATATATATATATATATATATATATATATATATTGTGTGTCTGTGTCCAGCGATGGACTGGCACCCTGTCCTCCAGCACCCGAAACGTTCTGGACTTAAACTGTACCACCAACCTCAACCCCTCACATCAACCACATCCTTCACCCAACCTGCTGGCATGCCCTCTTACCGCAAGGCCTCTGAAGAAATGCTTGATGGACTCCTCAGTGACGTCATAGGGCAGGTTTCCGAGGAAGGCTGTGTAGGGTGGGCTGCGGGGCAAACGCGCCCGGTCAATGTTCGGCTCCCGCGCTGCACGAGGAGCGGTAGGCAGGATGGACCGATCAATAGGAGGAGCACGATAGGAGTCTTCCACTGTGTGCCAGCTGGTGGACACTGAAAAAAAAAATTAAATACAGAGTCTGTTTAGAAAAATGGTGTGCAGCACATGACTGGACAACAAAACTTTACTGGTAATAGATATTTATAAAATATGTAGTTGAGGCCGGGGTGGCATGGTGGCTTAGGGGTTAGCACGTTTTTCTCTTAGCACTAGAGATTCCCGGTTCGAATCGTAATCTTGGTGTTTCCATATTCCGTGTCCGCGTGGGGTTCCTCCTGTTTCCACCCACAGTCTAAAAACATGGATCAAGTCAATTGAATTCTCCAAAATTGCCCCATATGTGTGTATGTGAGTGTGTGTCCAGCGATAAATTGGCGCCCTGTCCTGGGTTTATCTGCCCAGCACCCGAAACGTTCACCCATGGATGGGCATGGGGAATGCCCCCCCGCGACCCTAGTAGAGGATAAAGCGGAAGATATTGGATGGATTGATAGTTCAGGACATAAAATCTGATTGGCAGAATATATAGACGGAAAATAGAAGCGTCTTCATCAACACATCAAACGTGATGAGTGGTCAGAAATCACGATAAACATGAGATGAGCCTTAAGGTGAAGAGGGATCGAGTCACAAAGTCTGAATGATTGAACATGAACATCCCTCGGTCCCAGTCACAAACTCCACCACAGACATTCGTCCTGAACGTCCTCAACATCATAAACTGTGGCTTCTCTCAACCCCTGATTCCCACCATGGCAGGTTCTTTACTCTGCATCAGGAAACGTGTCTTCCTCCAACTTCCCCATACACCTGTCACCTCTATGATAGTGGGGTTCTTTAAACACAACAGCTCTTTAAAGCCAGCTTGAACTAACGGGTCCAGAGCTGTGGAATGCATCAAGGACGAAACTTTGGTTGGACCTTATCCTCCTTGAGCGACCAGGCAGCATTATCAGTGTAGGACAGCCATGTACAGATTGTGTGATGATCAGGTGACCCATATTTAACAACTGGAAAATTACGAAAGTCTATTGAGGGCGTCCTGCAGGACAGCCAGTCCAATAGAAATCCAGGTTCCATCCAGTAATTGTATGAAGAGCTGACGACACCTCCAGGCCATCACAAAGACTCCAAAAGAAACCAATTTCAGTTTAATCTTAGATCTCAAGTGATCTCCTTGAGGTTGCAGCACCTACCTGCCAATCTCGCCTGAATGCAAAAGGCAACCCCCCGCTGCGTGAGCTCCATAACATGCAGGCTGATGCCTCAACCACATGATCATGGATTACCTGACTAATAGACTGTGGCGGCGTCATCTTTAATGGACTTTCATTCATTCATTATCTTCCGCTTTATCCTCTATTAGGGTCGCGGGGGGGGTTCCCCATGACCATCCAGGGGAGTATCCAAGTCTCGGGCGCTGGGGAGATACACCCAGGCCAATCTATCACTGGGCACACACTCACTGACATACAAACACACACACTCTATTGGGGGCAATTTGGAGAACTCAACTGACTCGATCTATGTTTTTGTACTGTGGGAGGAAACCGGAGAACCCGGAGGAAACCCACGCGAACACGGGGAGAACATGGAAACTTCACCCAGATGGGGATTCGAACCGGGAATCCCTAGTGCCGAGAGGCGAATGTGCCAACCACTAAGCCATTGTGCCACCCTTTAATGGACTTCGATTATGATTAATGAATGGACCTGACATCCGCATAATGAACGTTTGCGCCCTTTGAAACCAGGAACAGCAAAATGTTACATATCTTTAATCCGTTGTGGAAAATATTGTTTTTGCAGCCATTTATTAAGGATGCTGCATAAGAGCCATGAACCTAAAGCAACCGCTACACTTGGAACTATCCTAAACAGCCCCTGGAGAAAGAGAACGAACTGAATAAAACAATAAATGGATGGTGATCATTTTGCCTACTGTACACAGGGGAATTGTGTCCTCCACATTTAACCCATCAGTGCACGCAAACACACACATACAGTATATACACAATGAGTGAAGTGAGCACACATGACCGGAGAGGTGGGCAGCCCTGTATACGGTGCTCGGGGAGCAATTGGGAATACTGGATGGAACCTGTATATTAATTGGACAGGCGGTCCTGCAGGACGCCCCTTAATGGACTCACATATAGTTTTCCAGTTGTTAGTTTTTCCATTTGTAAGATATCTGGACATGGCTGTCCTACATTGTTGTTGTTGTTGCCTGGGCGCTCAAGGAGGACGAGTCCCTCACTGAGTCTTGGTCCTCACAAGGTTTCATCCTTAAATAACAACATAAAAGGGAGTTTTTTTCTTGCCACTGTTGCTTTAGCTTGCTCTTTGGGGGTTTAAAGGCTTTTCATTCTGTAAAGCTGCTTTGCGACGATGTACTGTTGTAAAAAGAGCTATAGAAATAAATAACTTGAACTTAGGTGCCCTGCCAACCGGGTGGCCTTTAGGTCATGAGACTGATTTCTTCACCACAAGCCTGCGACTGCCCCATTTAGATCTCTTACAAAGTTTACAGGACAGAGAGCGGTGCATGTCCACACTGTGTTCCAAATTATTATGCAAATTATTTTTTCTCAGCTTTACAAAATGACCTTTATGAATTGCAGTCATTGTAATTTTCCAGTCATCAACTATAAAGAATCCAATTGAAAGGTTTTTGAACAAACTAACAGTATATTTATATAAATAAAAATAAAACACTCAAAATGCATGTTCCAAATTATTGTGCACAACAGTTTTTAACCTTTTCATTTTAATAAAGGACAAAAAAAATGGTCATTTGTGAAATGATAAGCATTAGCAGGTTATTACAAACTGAAATCAAACAGTTTTCAAGTCAAAACTTTATTCTAGGTGATGTTACATTTGGAGTGGCACGGTGGTTTAGTGGTTAGCATGTTCTCCTCTCAGCGCTAGGGATTCCCGGTTCGAATCCCAATCTGGGTGGAGTTTCCATGTTCTCCCCATGTCCGCGGGGGTTTCCTCCGGGTTCTCCGGCTTCCTCCCACAGTCCAAAAACATGGATCAAGTCAAGTGAACTCTCCAAATTGCCCCAAATAGTGTGTGTGTGTGTGTGGCGATAGATTGGCGCCCTGTCCCGGGTGTATCTGCCCAGCGCCTGAAACGTTCTCCCCTGGATGGGCGTGGAGAACCCCCCCCCGTAATAGAGGATAAAGTGGAAGATAATGGATGGATGGATGTTACATTTGCACATAGGACCCCTTGTTCGAAAGGAGCTTCTGAGCTCTCGTCCATTGAATTTGTCAGGGTTTGGATGCTATCTGCTTCAATTGCTTTGCATGAGGACAGAATGCCCTCCCAGAGCTGTTGCTTAGATATGAACTGCCTCCCGCCATTATAGACACTCCATGTTCAAAAACCTTTCAACTGTACTCTAAATAAACATTTATTCATTCAACATCTTCCGCTTTATCCTCTATTAGGGTTGCGGAGGATTCCCCATGCCCATCCAGAGGAGAATGTTTTGGGCACTGGGCAGATACACCCAGGATAGGGCGCCAATCTATTGCTGGGCACACACTCACTCACACAGACACACTCTATATGGGGCAATTTGGAGAACTCAATTGACTTGATCCATGTTTTTGGACTGTGGGAGGAAACCGGAGAACCCGGAGGAAACCCACGCGGACATGGGGAAAACATGGAAACTCCACCCAGATGGGGATTCGAACCGGGAATCCCTAGCGCTGAGAGGCGAACGTGCTAACCATTAAGGCACCGTGCCGCCCACTCTAAATAGTTGATGACGAAAATTACAATGACTGCAATTCATACAGGTAACTTAGGAAAATCTGAGAAAATATTATTTGCATAATAATTTGGAACACAGTGCAGTAGGACACTTATCCAGCTGCATTAAGGACCGCCAAAAAAATTCATTCCCACTCTGTGCAATAGTGAAAAACAGACGACCTTTGATCTTCTAAGATTTTGCACACACAGCACTTTTATTACATTACTGCACTATGTTTGCTGTATATTCCCCTCCCTCTGGTTTGGTGGTGGTGGTGTGTGTTGTGCTGGTACAGATAGATCAGATGCAGTAGTGCTGCAGGACAGCATGACTAAAGAACAAATGATGAACCATAAATCAACTTGTGTCCAACTTCAGCTCACCATCTCCATCCAGATCCTCGGTTTCATCCGCCCAACTGGTTGCCTTAGCAGGAGGATAAGCAGGTGGCGCAGAGCCTCCACTATCTTCCGCAAGAAAGTCAGCAAGATTTAGGGTCTTGCCCTTCTTCTTAGTCTTCTTAGCTGAGGAGAGATTTACAAAAACAAAACGATTGACAAAAAGGTACCTGCATGCATTACATAACTTAAATTAAACCTCTGAATATCAATGATACAAATACTCTTATAAATAAGGAATAGTTAGTGTTTTCTTTATACAATTCGTCACCAATGCCGTCATCACCACAACCTTTAACATACTTACTATTTAGGATCCTGTGGAGGTTTATATACTCTTTACAAAATCACCAAGAAATGACTCAAGGTTTCAAAACCTCTATGTGGTTTGAGCAGCTACACCAGTGACCGGTGGAGAGAGTGTTTAGTGCTATTGTGTGCAGGGGAAACTTGTATTTAGGTGATATAAACGCTTTGTTTGTGGTTTTATATTTATTTTTTAATAGCCAGGACCCCAATAGCACCACCACAGAGCAAGGATTATTGGGTGGGTGTATTATTCCTATCCCAGCAGTGTCACTGAGGTGGAGAAATGAACCTCCAGCAGCACTGCTGCACTAAAACCCCCTCACCACATCAGTGTCACTGCAGAACTGACAATAAACAATCCACCACCCAAATGATACCTGTTTTGTAGAACAGGTATCAGAGAACCAACACTAAACAGTTTGGAACTAACAAAAACAAAGAACACAGATGGACTACAGTCTATGATTTTAAAACTACAAACTCCATCTATATAATAAGTGGAGGAAATACTCTGGACTGGTATTTTGTCTGTATATTTATACAGATAAATGTGTATAAAAAAAATACATCGTTTTGTTTGGTGAAACTGATGGAAAAAATGAATTGCAGCAGCAAACTATTATAATAATAAAATAATATTTTATATATTTATATAAATAATAATAAATATATGGCGGCACGGTGGCTTAGTGGTTAGCACGTTCTCCTCTCAGCGCTAGGGATTCCCGGTTCGAATCCCCATCTGGGTGGAGTTTCCATGTTCTCCCCGTGTCTGCGTGGGTTTCCTCCAGGTTCTCCAGTTTCCTCCCACAGTCCAAAAACATGGATCAAGTCAATTGAATTCTCAAAATTGCCCCATATAGAGTGTGTCTGTGTGAGTGAGTGTGTGCCCAGCGATGGATTGGCGCCCTGTCCTGGGTCTATCTGCCCAGCGCCCGAGACGTTCTCCCCTGGATGGGCATGGGGAACCCCACCGCGACCCTAATAGAGGATAAAGCGGGAGATAATGAATGAATGAATGAATGAATAATTAATATTAAAATAATATTTTAAGCCATCTGTGAGCTGTATTTAGGTGTGATGCCGCTGCCAAAACCCACCAACTTCTCGCGTTTAAATTAAAATGTGAACCTAAACAGAGGCACTTTCTCTGCACATGTGATACAAGATATGGACAAATGAACCCACCGTTAAGGCTTGTTAAGTTTTATCGGCGCTGTGGTAATTAAAAAAGCGACATGAACATGTTTGAATAAAATAGTTTGCAACATAATACATCCACCACATCGTAATTAAATACAGTGCAAAGATCAACAACCAAAAACAAAGTTCCAGGACCTAAGCCAGGCATACAGCAAGCCCCCCCTTTCTATATGCCTGGCTTAGGTCCTAGAACTTTGTGCAACACCCTCACTTTTGCTAAAACATGGTTCCAGAGTTCTACCAACACATTAATCCCTCCTCCATCAAAACAATTTCAATTCCCCACTTTTGAAGAATTTGATACACCTCAGCCCTCAACAATCCTACCACTGTCATAACACAAACTGGGAAAAAAAAAAAAAAAAAACCTGTAACGTTCAATAACCCCTGTGGGTAGTTTTTGTCTCCTGAGACTATTGATCACAACGATATATGTTAAAACATCCAGCCCTGGTTTATTATTAATTGGTTTATCAATAATTTGGAATAAAGGAATCTGCTGGTACAAGTTATAAACAAGCCAAAAAGGATCATCTAGTACATTCTCGTTATTATAGAACAAAGTTTGTTGTGTGAAAGGAGAAAAAGAGAAATTACTCTTTTTAACAATGTTTTAAGAAATAAACCTGTGCTGCCCGTGGGGGGACTGTGCTAGGACTAGACAATGAAGCCTTAAAAAACAAACTATGTGTAACTATGTGTGGATATAAATACTGAATATAAATACTGAATCCGGTTTTGGCCACAAGCTATATCAGCGCAGAGACAACACTTAAAATACTAAACATGACACTTAAACCAAACTAAAATCCATCCATCCATTATCTTCCAATTCATTGCTTGGCACACACTCACTCACACATACACACTCTATATGGGGCAATGTGGGGGGGGGGCAGGATGCCAATTCATTGCTGGGCACACACTCACTCACACATACACACTCTATATGGTGAAATTTGGAGAACTCAATTGACTTGATCCATGTTTTTGGACTGTGGGAGGAAACCGGAGAACCCGGAGGAAACCCACTCAGCCACGGGGAGAACAGGGAACCTCCACCCAGATTGGGATTGGAACCAGGAATCCCTAGTGCTGAGAGGAGAACATGCTAACCACTAAGCCACCCCCAAACTAAAATAAATAACTAAATAAATCAATAAATACAGGGTGGCACGGTGGCTTAGTGGTTTAGCATGTTCTCCTCTCAGCACTAGGGATTCCCAGTTCGAATCCCCATCTGGGTGGAGTTTCCATGTTCTCCCCGTGTCTGCGTGGGTTTCCTCCGGGTTCTCCGGTTTCCTTCCACAGTCCAAAAACATGGATCAAGTTAATTGAATTCTCAAAAAATTGTCCCCATATAGAGTGTGTCTGTGTGAGTGAGTGTGTGTCCAGCGATGGATTGGCGTCCTGTCCTGGGTCTATCTGCCCAACGCCCGAGACGTTCTCCCCTGGATGGGCATGGGGAACCCCACCGCGACCCTAATAGAGGATATGCGGAATATAATGAATGAATACAGGGCGGCACGGTGGCTTAATGGTTAGCATGTTCTCCTCTTAGCACTAGGGATTCCTGGTTTGAATCCCCATCTGGTTTCCATGTTTCCATGTTCTCCCCGTGTCCGCGTGGGTTTCCTCCGGGTTCTCCGGTTTCCTCCCACAGTCCAAAAACATGGATCAAGGTTAATTGAATTCTCCAAATTGCCCCATAGATTGTGTTTGAAACGTTCTCCCCTTGATGGGCATAGGGAACCCCCCCCCCCCCCCCGAACATAAAAATAGTAGAGTATAAAGCATTAGATAATGGATGGATGGCAAAACAGGCACCATGAGTTTTCCTGCCATCAGCTGTTTTGCAGAATGAACCTCTTCTTATCAGAGACATGCACTGAACATTACAAAGAAACGAACCGGCGACGCCCTGCAGAACACTGGAGTTTTAGTGAGCAGTGTACATCTGTGGTAGATCCCGACAGGCCATCGTGTTAATCAGAATCAAGCTTTATTGGCCAAGTATGTTCACACATACAAGGAATTTGTATTTGGTTGCAATAGCTCACAGTGCACAATAAGCGACAGACATACCCAAACTAGCATTCCTCCTACACACACACACACACACACCTGTAAACATGACGATTGTGCAATTGTATTTAAAATAAAATGCTAGTGCAATACTGTAATGGATAGTTCAAATAGTTAAAATAGATGAGGATGCAAGAAGACTGGTTGAGAGTGTTGAAAATAATCAGGTCGATTCTGCGCATTGTTTGTGGTTTTTGAATATCGTCTTGCGTTTTAACCCTTTAAATCTCAAGTCCAGCACACGAAGTCGATCAGCTCCAGGGTTCGAACCTATCGAACCGATCGATGGCTCATGGTGTTACCCACATGTTAAAGAGAACACACCGCACACGGCTGCAGCACCGGGGCCGTCGTCAGATCTGGGTTTCGGAGCTATAGCCCTGGGTGTTTGGTCAGTAGCCCCAGATCAAATGAGTGCAGCTTTCTCTGCAGCCTCTCCTCCAGCAGCGGGACCGAACGATGGAGTCACAATCAGCTGTTTGTGTTTCCAAACTCTGTGTGTGTTTGAGGAAGACACATTTTTCTCCAGTCTCTGAAGTAAAATTACCGTAATAACTATGTGGGCTGTAAAGTTTTATTAACCGTCAGAATTTTTCTGAAGGCGCAAACTGTCGCAAAGTTACGGCATTTAACGCAAAACCTTATTAAACCTGTCTCATTAGCGACGGACTTGTAAAACAGATTCATGCTTTTCTGCTGAAGCTCAGGTTCATTTATTCAAAATGTTTCAGCCAAAATCCTCATTCAATAAAACCGAATGTGCTCTCAACTGCTGACAGACACATTTCACATGTTTTTTAATTTTTTCATCCATCCATTATCCGCCGCTTTGTCCTATATTAGGGTTGCGGGGGGGGGGGGGTTTCCCCATGCCCATCCTGGGGAGAACGTTTCGGGCGCTGGGCAGACACACAGACACACCCAGGACAGGGCGCCAATCTATCGCTGGGCATATACTCACTCACACAGACATACACACTCTATATGGGGCAATTTGGAGAACTCAATTGACTTGATCCATGTTTTTGGATGGTGGGAGGAATCCCTAGTGCTGAGAGGAGAACATGCCAACCACTAAGCCACCATATATATTTAATTTTATTCAATATAAATAATGAATGATCAAACGAAATGAACGTCACAACAGTTTGAAAAATGGATTAATCCACTCACGAAAGGGCAGAGGGGGAAGAAGGGATCCGACCCTAATGTTTCTAAACCCTGAAAACGCCCCTGGTGTCACCCACATGTTAAAGCGAACACAGCGCACGCGACTGCAGCACAACGATCGATCGCGTTCGGAGGCTCGGCAAGCTTCTCCACGACCACCACCGACCACCACCGATCATCAGCGACCACCACCGATCATCAGCGACCACCACCGACCAAGATCGAGACGTTAGGAACTCTAAATCGAATTAAAAGCGCGCGATCGTGGCCGCTGCACCGCGTTCAGACGTTAACACACGTGGAGCAGCCCCAGCCTATCAACCCGAAGGCGCATGCGCAGAGCCGGCACGTCGGCAATGCCACACAGCACCTCTGGGGTTATACATGCGGCGTCCACCCCGCCACCCCTCACTTCATTTCATTCCCTTCAATCGACTTTAATGTCGGATCTTCCAGTCTGTTAAAGCAGCCCGTCCGAAAAACAGCCCGTCCGGCCGAGCAGGCCGCCTGTGAGGCGCTAACAGGCGGGGGAGCTAACGGGCTAGCCGCCTGGCTTCAGCCCGCCGCCTGCGCAGCGCACGCGCTTTCGCCTTTTAGGCACCAAAGAGCCGCACGCGGGCGTCGGGCAGCCATCACCGTCCGTCCGCCCGACCGCCAAACGCCGCCCCGCAACTTCTCTACCGCCGTTTCAACAAACCCGCACACACCGCAATCCACATTCAGCTCACCTGATGCCGCCATGTTGGAAATGTAGACGTCACCCGGACCCGGATGAAGGCGGGGCTTCTGCTGGTTGCGCGTGTTCCACCGTCAGACGCCTCAGTGCTGCCAGCTAGAGCTGTGCGATACCCGATACCAAGTAAATACAGGGCCAATATCGCGATATTCGATACCGATACTTTTTAATATTTAAGCTTCATTGATCCCAAAGACCTAGTATAGAATTTCGCCAAAACATTGTAGGTGACAACAAAATAATGTATCCCAATCAACATCCTTGTTTAGAAACAATGGAACAGTAATAAAACAAAGTTTGCTTTGACGTGAGGAAAATATATATTTTTGAGGTACAAAAGGAGAAACGACAATACAAATATAAAATATACAAAAGTAAAAATGCTCCCCTCACTAGACAGTTTTTTCTTTCTTTGTTTCTTTTTTTCAAATAGAATTGTTCTTGGCGGCACGGTGGCTTAGTGGTTTAGCACGTTCGCCTCTCAGCGCTAGGGATTCCCGGTTCGAATCCCCATCTGGGTGGAGTTTCCATGTTCTCCCCGTGTCTGCGTGGGTTTCCTCCGGGTTCTCCGGTTTCCTCCCACAGTCCAAAAACATGGAACAAGTTAATTGAATTCTCAAAATTGCCCCTATAGTGTGTGTCTGTGTGAGTGAGTGTGTGCCCAGCGATGGATTGGCGCCCTGTC
>JAFMOD010000671.1:144849-168317 GCA_019802435.1 Corydoras maculifer
TGAGTGAGTGCCCAGCGATGGATTGGCGCCCTGTCCTGGGTCTATCTGCCCAGCGCCTGAGATGTTCTCCCCTGGATGGGCATGGGGAACCCCACCGCGACCCTAATAGAGGATAAGCAGAAGATAATGAATGAATGAATGAATGAGAGTCCATTCATTATCTTCCGCTTTATCCTCTATTAGGGTCACGGGAAGGGGGGGGGGGTTCTCCATGCCCATCCAGGGAAGAACGTTTCAGGTGCTGGGCAGATAGACCCAGGACAGGACGCCACTCTATCACTGGACACACACTCACTCACACAGACACACTCTATATGGGGCAATTTGGAGAACACAATTGACTTGATCCATGTTTTTGGACTGTGGGAGGAAACCAGAGAACCCGGAGGAAACCCACATCGACACGGGAAGAACATGGAAACTCAAAAATATTTTGTTTTATGTAATAAAAAAAGCATAAAAAAGAGAAATGAGATGCGAATCACAAGATGGTCAGGCGTGCGGGGTCAGTGGTGGGTGTGGAACTGGACTCTGTGGTTAGGGTAGCAGAGAGGAGGATACTTAACAAACTGCCCTCCATCATGGTCACCCACTGGCCACCTTTCGAAAATTAAAATAATAAAATAAAAAAAATATGTGACACCCATCACAGCTCCTCTGGGCCTGACTCCTATGGAGCAGGGCATCCACAGCAGTGGTATGATGGAATGGGATGTTAAATTGTAATTAAAGCAATTTGTGATAGTTAATATTTTAAAAATATTTATCCATCCATTATCTTCCACTTTATCCTCTATTAGGGTCATGGGGAGGTTCCCCATGCCCATGCTGGGGAGACCGTATCAGGGGCTGGGCAGATACACCCAGGACAGGACACCAAACTTTCACTGGGCACACACTCACTCACACAGATACACTCTATATGGGGCAATTTGGAGAACTCAGTTGACTTGATTCATGTTTTTGGACTGTGGGAGGAAACCCACGTGGACATGGGGAGAACATGGAAACTCCACCCAGATTGGGATTCGAACCAGGAATCCCTAGCACTGAGAGGAGAACATGCTAAACACTAAGCCACCGTGCCTCCCCTTAAAATATTTATATTATTGTCATTGGTTTAGTACAGGACACTAAATTTATTTGCCAAATATGGGATTCATTCATTCATTATCTTCCTCTTTATCCTCTATTAGGGTCGTATGGTGGGGTTCCCCATGCCCATCCAGGGGAGAACGTTTCGGGCGCTGGGCAGATAGACCCAGGACAGGACACCAATCTATCACTGGACACACACTCACTCACACAGACACAGTCTATATGGGGCAATTTGGAGAACTCAATTGACTTAATCCATTTTTGGACTGTGGGAGGAAACCGGAGAACCCGGAGGAAACCCACGCGGACACGGGGAGAACATGGAAACTCCACCCAGATGGGGATTCGAACCAGGAATCCCTAGTGCTGAGAGGAGAACATGCTAAACACACTAAGCCACTGTGCCGCCCCTTAAAATTCATTCGTTCATTCATTATCTTCCGCTTATCCTCTATTAGGGTTGCGGTGGGGTTCCCCATGCCCATCCAGGGGAGAACGTCTCGGGCGCTGGGCAGATACACCCAGGACAGGGCACCAATTTATCACTGGGCACACACTCACTCACACAGACACACTCTATATGGGGCAATTTTGAGAATTCAATGAACTTGTTCCATGTTTTTGGACTGTGGGAGGAAACCGGAGAACCCGGAGGAAACCCACGCAGACACGGGGAGAACATGGAAACTCCACCCAGATGGGGATTCGAACCGGGAATCCCTAGCGCTGAGAGGAGAACATGCTAACCACTAAGCCACCGTGCCGCCACGCCCCTTAAAATATTTATATTATTGTTATTGGTTCAGTACAGGACACAACATTTATTTGCCAAATATGGGATCATTCTGTATTTTACTGGATCGGTGGCGAGCCCTATCTACCACATACTATTATCATGGAGCATCAGAGGGGCGCCCCTGCCCCTCTGATGCTCCATGATAATAGTATGTGAGAGGAGAGTCAGGCTGCAGTCACAGAGCTGCTCAGACTCAGGAGATCAGACTCAGAAGATCAGACTCAGAAGATCAGACTCAGGAGATCTTTTGTTCTGAGAACATTCAGGCTTTTTAATTTTCTCAGTGAGTTTAAAAAAACAAATAGGAAAAATAAAGATTTTTGTTTGCACGATTCATTCATTCATTATCTCCTGCTTTATCCTCTATCAGGGTCGTGGGGGGGGTTCCCCATGTCCATCCAGGGGAGAACGTCTCGGGCGAGACAGCTTGAAAAAAAAGTAATATATATTTTAAAAATGTATAATAATTAATGCTCATCTGATTTTGTACTCATTTTTTAATCTCAAACACAAATTTAACCCAAAGTATGTGAAATGTGGATTGGCAGGAACATCCCGGAACTCAAATTGAGCGTTTTCTGAACACAGGTAATTTATAAAGTTCTAGGTAGTTTTATCGTTATGACAACCACAGCTCTTAACCACAGTTGTTAGGAACGTTCCATTATATTCTGTGGACATTAGACGGTTTATAAAATCTAGAGTTTATTCTTCCATCCATTATAATACACTTTATCCTCTAATAGGGTCGCGGGGGGAGGGGGTTCCCCATGCCCATCCAGGGGAGAAGGTTTCGGGCGCTGGGCAGATACACCCAGGACAGGGCGCCAATCTATCGCTGGGCACACACTCACACACACAGACACACTCTATATACTAACCACTAAGCCACCGTGCCGCCCAGCTCACTATTCTTTTACATGCAAATTGACTTATGCAAAATAGCCGATGATGTCATTTTGTGACTTTTAATACAGCCAAGGGCAGCACTGTGGCTTAGTGGTTTAGCATGTTCTCCTCTCAGCGATAGGGATTCCCGGTTCGAATCCACATCAGGTGGAGTTTTCATGTTGTCCATGTGGGTTTCCTCCGGGTTCTCCGGTTTCCTCCCACAGTCCAAAAACATGGGTCAAGTTAATTGAATTCTCCAAATTGCCCCATATAGAGTGTGTCTGTGTGAGTGAGTGTGTGTCCAGTGATAGATTGGCCTGGGTCCTGTCCTGGGTGTATCTGCCCAGCACCTGAAATGTTCTCCCCTGGATGGGCATGGGGAACCCCCCACCCCCCGCGACCCTGATAGAGGATAAAGCGGAAGATAATGAATGAATTAATTAATACAGCCAATAGCTACTTTCCTTACTGAGGAGTTGGGAACACAGTACAGCTGTCATACCAAAGGGATGAGTTCATGTACTTACATTCCACAATAAATAAAATACTGAAACGCATCTTTAGACCTCAAATAAAGTGTATAATTCAGTCCCCATGTATAAATTAACGCACAAGGCCATCTGTATGTCGTGTTTTATCCACTTTTGTAAAGGAATAAAGCATTTTAAAGCGTAACTCGTTGCAGATGAAACATGATCAGCCCTGCAGTAAAGATCCGATGGGAGGCTCTTAACTATTTGTTTAGTTAAATTCAGATGGTGACCTTCTTTTCGTTCAGGCGGTGTGTATTTCAACTAAGTTCAAGTCAAAAATTTGTACCATCACCTCATGTTAACTTTTTAAATAAGGGATTTCCAAACAAAAAATGTTTAAACCTATTAATTGCTGTATTTTGACTCACAGTGCTATATCACCATCTCGCCACTTGGTGTCAGTATTTTACAGATCACAGTATAGTGGGTATAGCAGTTGAAGCGTTCTAAGGGTTATTTTATTAAACGACTCTCAATAAAGGCGGCACTGTGTCTTAGTGGTTGGCATGTTCTCCTCTCAGCACTAGGGATTCCCGGTTCGAATCCCCATCTGGGTGGAGTTTCCATGTTCTCCCCGTGTCTGCGTGGGTTTCCACCGGGTTCTCCGGTTTCCTCCCACAGTCCAAAAACATGGATCAAGTTAATTCCATCCATTATCTTCCGCTTTATCCTCTATTAGGATCGCGGGGGAAGGGGGGTTCCCCATGCCCATCCAGGGGAGAAAGTTTCGGGCGCTGGGCAGATACACCCAGGACAGGATGTCAATCTATCACTGGACACACACTCACTCACACAGACGCACTCTATATGGGGCAATTTGGAGAACTCAATTGATTGATCCATGTTTTTGGACTGTGGGAGGAAACTGGAGAACCCGGAGGAAACCCACGTGGGAAGAACATGGAAACTCCACCCAGATGGGGATTCGAACCGGGAATCCCATTAAAGCACCGTGCCGCCTTTGATCAAGTCAATTGAGTCCAAATTGCCCCATATAGAGTGCGTCTGTGTGAGTGAGTGTGTGCCAAAGTGATGGATTGGCTCCCTGTCCTGGGTGTATCTGCTCAGCGCCCGAAACGTTCTCCCCTGGATGGGCATGGGGAACCCCCCCCCCCCCCCGCGACCCTAATAGAGGATAAAGCAGAAGATAATGGATGGACTCTCAGTAAGGTAATTGGTTATTCGCATTTGCACGGTGGTTTAGTGGTTGGCATGTTCTCCTCTCAGCACTAGGGATTCCCGGTTCGAATCCCAATCTGGGTGGAGTTTCCATGTCCTCCCCGTGTCTGTGTGGGTTTCCTCCGGGTACTCCGGTTTCCTCCCACAGTCCAAAAACATGGATCAAGGTCATTTAAATTCTCCAAATTGCCCCATATAGAGTGCGTCTGTGTGAATGAGTGTGTGCCCAGTAATAGATTGACATCCTGTCCTGGATGTATCTGCCCCGCACCCGAAACGTTCTCCCCTGGATGGGCATGGGGAACCCCCCTTCCCCCGCGACAATAATAGACGATAAAGCGGAAGATAATGACTGGAGGGTGGCATGGTGGCTTAGTGGTTGGCATGTTCTCCTCTCAGCGCTAGGGATTCCCAGTTCAAACACCATTCTGGGAGGAGTTTCCATGTTCTCCCCGTGTCCACATGAGTTTCCTCCAGGTTCTTTGGTTTCCTCCCACAGTCATTGGATGGGCATGGGAAACCCCCTCGCGACCCTAGTAGAGGATAAAGCGGAAGATAATGGATGGATGGAAAATTAGATGAGATTTTAAGAAAAGCTGTCAAAGACTTGTGTGAATTGACTCTCACGAGAAAGTTTTTCAATCTCGAGGATGAACCCCAAGATCTTCGGTCCTCACAAGGTTCCTCGCTTAAAAAACACCACCACCACCAAGAAGTGTCTCCCACCACGGTCACTCCAGCTTGCTCTGAAACGATGTACTTTTGTAAAAAGATCTATATATATAAAAAAAAACAACACAAAATATAGTTTACTCACAGAAGCCAAGTCTGCGTTTATTAGAATTATTTCTACTCATTTACTAAAAGAAAATAACAAACGACACCCATTTCACATAAAAGTCGGATTTATTATTAAGGTGTATGCACATATAGACTTACATCCATGTGTATAACGTATAAAAATACTTCAAATTCAACATAAAATCGAATTTAAAATCGTACTATTGGATGAATGCATAATAGCTGTGCATGTCCTTCATGTAATAAGATTTAATCTCATTCAGGAACTTTCTAACATTAAGCAAGTACTCACTGTGAGGGGAGGGGTGTGCCATGTGACCTACTTCATCTTCAATGCATCAGAAGAGCATAACAGATTAAATAAAGCTTCCTCACTTGCTTGCCTAGACAAACAACAACATCTACAAAAAACTGAAGCGGAATATCAGATTTAAAACAAATAAAGTGCGATCATCACTCAAACTGATTCTGCTGAATGACTGGTCCTTAAGGGCGGGGCCTCTTTTCTACAAATAGATACAATTACAAAATTAATACAGAATATACGATACAGATTTATATGGAAAGGTGCTATAGGTGGAATCGGCCTGTTTGTTCAGAAGAGAAATAAAAAAAACATTAGAACATGTCGCCACGGTGGCTTAGTGGTTGGCATGTTCTCCTTTACTATTCCCGGTTTGAACCCCATTCTGGGTGGAGTTTCCATGTTCTCTCCGTGTGGGTTTCCTCCGGGTTCTCCGGTTTCCTCCCACAGTCCAAAAACATGGATCGAGTCAACTGAATTCTCCAAATTGCCCCATATAGAGTGAGTCCGTGTGAGTGAGTGTGTGTCTAGTGATGGATTGGCGCCCTGTCCTGGGTGTATCTGCCCAGCGCCCGAAACGTTCTCCCCTGGATGGGCATGGGGAACCCCCCCGCGACCCTAATAGAGGATAAAGCGGGAGATAATGGATGAATGAATGAATAGAACATGTCGCAGTGTTCTGGTACTCCGCGGCTGAGGCTGAGGGTGGAGTCTAAACCGCAGAACACGACATAATTACATCATGTGCAGAAGGAACCTGTGTAATATAATGTGCTTGAAACATTTTATTAAATGTGTTTCATTACAAGTCATAAAAATTAAGAACATTTGGAACACAAAGACCGTGCGGAACCTTAAACACCGGACATTGTGTTGAGTCGAAACCCAACGTGGGGAGCACCGCACAAAGACGCGCCCACAACCAAACCACTGGAGTCTTATGTAGTGACATGATTCCATTAATCTGATGGTCTCTTCGAGGGATGTTTTGAGGAACAAAGACAGGACGCACGTTCCGGTAAAGACCTGTGGCTCGCTCGATGTGGTTCTGATGACAACATGAAGGCACCTAAAAGCACTGCTTAGAACGTTCTTACCGTATAATGATCGTGTGGTGAGTTGAACGACCTGCTCTTCCCAGCGGTCATTACAAACTCGGTTCTATTGTTAAATTAGGTTGTTTCTCAGCGGAGCCATCGAGCACGTCGGCGTCTGGACTCGAGGCAGCATTCACAGGTGTAACCCACAGGCATGTCATGGCAACCGGTTGGATCTGGGTACTTATCTAGTGAGGTGTTTACACTGGGTCTGGTTGCCGGGCGGCTGATCTTTTAGAAGTCACTGAGAATTGCGATGTCAGCAAATTCCTTGCGATAACGGTGAGAATACAGGACCAGGAGGAATGCCCACTTCAAACTCATGAAGCTCCACACACATGACAGGTACAGACTGTTCGGATCCACCAACGCTGCGCACACACACACACACACACACACACACACACACACACACACACACACACACACACACACACAGTTATATAGCAGAAGGCTTCATCATTAGAATCAAAATCAGTTTTATTTGCCAAGTATGTTACACACACAAGGAATTTTGTTCCGGCATGATGCCGTCTCTCTTGTAAATGGCAATTTACTGTATTTACAAAAGTGGCACGGTGGCTTAGTGGTTAGCATGTTCTCCTCTCAACACTAGGGATTCCCGGTTCGAATCCCCATCTGGGTGGAGTTTCCATGTTATCCCTGTGTCCATGTGGGTTTCCTCCCACAGTCCAAAAACATGGATCAAGGTCAATTGAGTTCTCCAAATTGCCCCATATAGAGTGTGTCTGTGTGTGTGAGTGTGTGTCCAGCGATAGATTGGCGTCCTGTCCTGGGTGTATCTGCCCAGCACCCGAAACGTTCTCCCCTGGATGGGCATGGGGAACCCCCCCCCGTGACCCTAGTAAAGGATAAAGTGGAAGATAATGGATGGATGGATAAATAAGATGAAATGTTAACGGATCCTCTAGCAGAGATTTGTTGTGTAAAATGTTTTTAAACTGGATATAGAGATTCAGTTGACATTAGTTCCCTGTTTCAAAATAAAAATGATTTAATCAGAAGATAAACACATTTATTTTATACATACTAACTTTTCCTTTAAGCGAATACTCACAACACATTACATTGTAGTGGTTTTGTATGTGGAAGTCGGATTTAGTGCTTTTGTTCTCAAGTTTGAGTGTTTTTCTTTTTAAACATGACCTGATCCAGCACACAAACACTGTACTGCAGTGTCGGTGTTGTAGCAGTGCAAGACTACTTACACTCTTTGCGAGAGATGGCTACGCAGAGGAAGGCGATGAAGGCAGCGATGGAGAGCAAGCAGAAAAAGATGCCTATACTCATAAAAAACTTGAGTCCCTTTAACCAGGTTCTCCAGTAGTCTTGTAGGTACATGACATGAGTGACTAAACACCAAAACGCCATAACACCTGCAAAACCAGAGAGGGGCATTACACAGAGTACAACTGCCAAGCTGTGGTGATGAAAACTTTATGAGTAAGCAAGTGCGTGTGTGTGTGTGTGTGTGTGTGTGTGTGTGTGTGTGTGTGTGTGTGTGTGTCACAGAGACGGTTTAACTGAGTCATTCTCACATAGAAGCACATATGAATGTATGAAGTTCCTGTCTGCTTCACTTTCTACACTTTGTTGTGCTGCTTGTGTTTCAAATGCAGTGATGAAAGGTTGGGGGTTCAAATCCCAGGTCCACTGAAGTTACCAGTGTGGGTCCTTGAGCAAGACCCTTAACCCTCATTGCTCCAGGGATGCTGTGGTTAACCCTGTGCTCACCTTGTAAGTCGCTTTGGATAAAAGTGTCTGTTAAATGCATCCCAATGCACCCATTAGCCCCCTTTTGGTTCTCTATCAGAATCAGATTTATTTGCCAAGTACGTTACACACACAAGGAATTTTTTTCTGGCATGAAGGTTTCTCTCTTGTAAAATTGCAATTTACTGTATTTACAATTTATACGGTTATATTTACAAATTACAAATGAGCTGTACAATATGATACATATATTATAGTATAAAATATATATGGAAAGGTGCATTTATGCTGAAGTGAGGGTTATAAGCTGTTTATAAGTATGATGGCGTGAGGAAAGAAACCGTTTGAGTGTCTGGTTCTATGTTCTATGTTCCACGTCCTGTAAAGATGGACTTTGTATTTCTACAATTCCAGACTGTGGTCCATCGTTTGTGGTCCATCTGTGTACTCTGTTCTAATGATCAAAACCCCAATAGTACCACCACAGAGCAGGGATTATTAGGTTGGTGCATTATTCCTATCCCAGCAGTGTCACTGAAGTGGAGAAATGAACCTCCAGCAGCACTGCTGCACTAAAACCCCCTCACCACATCAGTGTCACTGCAGAACTGACAATAAACAATCCACCACCCAAATGATACCTGTTCTGTGATGCTCCTGACCAACAGAGAACAGAGAACCAACGCAACTAACAACAACAAAGAACACAGATGGACTACAGTCAATAGTTATAAAACTACAGGGTCCACAGAAAAGTATGCCACCTCAGATATCCGGCAGATGCCTCACTCTGATTAACGTTGTGGCTTTGCACACGAGGCGACGGATAATTAGCAGAGGGGTGGAAGGGGGATTTAGCTCCACCAATTAAAAGTGAGGTGCTTGCTGGATATAGAAGGCAGGCTACTTCTTCGTGGGCCATCCTGTACAAAGTCCATCTATATGGTGGGTGGAGGAAATGGACAATAGAGCAGAAACAGGGCCTGTCCAAACCCACCTGGTACTGTTCTGCTCAGTACTGATTGATTTTGCGGACTTTAAATCGACTAAACATGTCCATCCTACATAAACGACTAAGAATGAAGCAGGACTGACTTTCGTCCATTCTCACATCCTAAAACAATGTGTGCCCTAGTTCCCCTGGAGCCTCAGTTTACACAGAAAATAGAGCTTGTGCTGACAAAACAAAAGAAACGTTTAAAAAAAAGCTTTGCAGTGAGTTTTTGGTGATCATGGAGTTTCCATGGTCAGTACGATCCTCTTTTTTTAATTCTACGTCTTACTCTTTAAACTTAATGGACAGAAATGATTAAGGTTTAAGTCCATGACCTTTATTCATCTGCAGATTACACACAGAGGGGTTAAATAAAAGTCAGATTTGATTCTTAATCAGGGTCAAAACAGGCTTAAATCGATGCACTTTGCCCAGGTGGGTCACGTCCACATGGACCTGGAGACGCTCGTATCTGTAATGCATTGATCTGAGGACACGGCCAGGATTCCACCAGGAGCAGACTGCTGGCTGGCTTTTCCCTGGTTAGCCTGCTTTAGTATGTTCTCTGATGATCAGGAGGTATTAGGGTGGTGGCTGATTCTCAGTGCTGCAGTGATACGGACATGGTGGTGCAGGTGTGTCAGTGTGTTGTGCTGGTACGAGTGGATCAGACACAGCAGTGCTGCTGGACAGAGAACAGTCCACCAATTAGAATACACAGGGGTCTGATCCACTCGTACCATCATCCACCACCCTAATAATAATAATAATAATAATAATAATACCTAATAATACCTGCTCTGTGGAGGTCCTGATCATCAGAGAACATACTAAAGCACACAGACAGAGTATGTAGAGGAACAGATGGACTGTTGCTGCAATCCTGCCTTTTGTTTTGTACTAGAACACAGATCGAAGTTTTATTGTTTAATTTCAAAATGCAAAAGAGAAAGGGCAGAAGTGCACGATGTCTCAGTTGGATGAGAGAACGATGTGAGGAACTGAGTAGGTCACGACTGCATTTTTAGGATCTCCTCCTTCCTCTGTACGTCACATGGCTGGTCATGGTAATTGTCAGGCAATTTTCCATTTCCTGCAGTAAAAGGCAATTAAAGGTCACACCAAATAAAAAGGAAATTCGAGACTATTATTAATAATGTATTTTTGCATATTAATACTTTGTAGTATTTGGCAAAAAGGCAGTTAATAAACCAATCAGTGTGTCATTTGCTGTTCTACTTAAGAGTCAGGTGGGGCTCTGACTTTGGCGGGTTGCTATTTGAATGGTGCAGCTATCTGGACTCAGTGTGAATGGAGAACCCACAGTATAGTGTAGACTATGGATCTGATTCTCTGTACAAATGCAGTCAGGTTTAAGAGTGTTCGGTTCTATTTGGTGTTCTATGGTGTTGGACATGTGTCTGTGTTGATGATTCAGCATCGAGATAGAGACCGACGTCTGACTGTTGACATCTGGAGCAGGGGCAGCGTTAGTTCTGGGCTTTAGGGTCTATAGCCCCGGATCAAATGAGAGCAGCTTTCTCTGCAGCCTCTCCTCCAGCAGCGGGACCAAACGATGGAGTCACCGTCAGCTGTTCGTGCTTCTAAACTCTGTGTGTGTGTGTGTGTGTGTGAGGGAGATAGATTTTTTTTGTATCGGGAGTAATGTTACCGTAATAACTGTATGTCGGCTGTAAAGAGCAGCTTCTCAGCTTTTAAAAACCGTCAAGACTTTTTTCTAATGGTGCAAACTGTCTCAGAGTTACGGTATTTCAAACCAAACCTTATTAAAAGTCTCATCTGCGACGGACTCGTAGAACAGATTTTTTTCCTGCCGAAGCTCAGGTTCATTTTTTCAAAAACTTTCAGCCAAAGCATCATTTATTAGAACTGAATGAGCTCTCCACTGCCGACAGACAGATTTCATATGTTATTTAATTTTATCCAATATAAATAATGAATGATCAAACAAAATGAATGTAACAAATGGATAAATTTCCTCATGAAAGGGCAATTTTAGAAGAGGCCAGCGGGGGAATAAGGGATCTGGGCTAAAGCCCCTGATGTTTCTAAACTCTAAAACGCTAAACGTTTTCTAAAAGGCCCCTAATCTGGAGATTTTTTCTCCAGTTTTCAGTCGGCGGTACCTGGGTTTTCCATCGCCAAGAAATGTACCTGAACACACCTTATTTCGACACCACCACGCAAAACGGTGAGAGAGGAGGATGGGGTAAGATGGAGAATAATGAGCCACCCCACTCGAGCAGCTCTGCAAGTTTTAGAAAAAAACGTAGGGCTGCGAAACTTTACTTGCATAAAAAGTCCACGTTAACTTTTAATCTTCGGTGCCGGAGAACATCCCAGTCAGATAAAAAGTGAAAGCACCCTACACCCAAAGATCACCGTCTCCTGTGGTTCACACATGAAATTGAAACTAAAAAGACAGCAGAAAGCATCTTGGTAAAAATGTCTTCAGTGACCACACAGGAAGGTCTATAAAGTGAAGATAAAGTCATCTATTTTCCAACTGTACCTACACACAGAGGTGTGGGTCCTCCACATTTAACCCATCCATGCCGTGACACACGAACATACACACTAAGTGAGGTGTGCACACATGCTCGGAGTGGTGGGCATCCCTGCACATGGGGCCTGTGGAGAAGTTGGGGTTGGGTGCCTTGCTCAAGGTCACTTCAGCCATAGTACTTGGTGGAACCAGGAATCGAACCGGGGACTTTCAGGCAGCAATGCTAAACACTACAACACTACAACACCACTGCCTAAAATCTGAAGCTGGCTTCTATAACCACACACCTACAACTGCCCTGTTTAAGGCTGGTTATTACTTTTGAATTTTTTCGAGATCATACACGTGCCATTGTAACTCGTGGTTATGGTTTAGCAATCTGAAGGTTGGGGGTTCAAATCTCATTCCCACCAAAGCTCTCAAGGTCCCTAATTGCACCGGGGGGGTTGTGTGGCGAACCCTGTGTTCTGACACCAACCATGTCTCTCACACACACACAATGTCATTATTATAAATTATCATCAATTAACTGTAATTCATTATTATTTAACTATGATATAATTTATATATATTTGGGCAGCACGGTGGCTTAGTGGTTAGCATGTTCTCCTCTTAGCACTACGGATTCCCGGTTCGAATCCCCATCTGGGTGGAGTTTCCCCCCTGCGACCCTAGTAAAGGATAAAGCGAAGATAAAGGATGGATCATTGCAATATATTCCATTTTAAACTAAATAATTCTGTAATTGGGCGGTACGGTGTCAGTGTTTAGCATGTTCTCCTCTCAGGACTAGAGATTTCTGGTTCGAATCCCAATCTGGGTGGAGTGTGCAGGGATGCCCACCACTCCGAGCATGTGTCCGTGTGGGTTTCCTCCAGGTTCTCCGGTTTCGTCCCATAGTCCAAAAAGATGGATCAAGGTCAATTGAGTTCTCCAAATTGCCCCATATAGAGTGTGTGAGTGTGTGTCCAGTGATAGATTGGCGGCCTGTCCTGGGTGTATCTGCCCAGCGCCCGAAACCTTCTTTCCTGGATGGGCATGTGGAACCCCCCGCGACCCTAGTAGAGGATAAAGCTGAAGATGATAGATGGAAATAGCAGTCTAGCAATAATAATAATTCTGCAATTATAATTAAAGACCCGGAACACTAAGATTAAAAAACTCGCTATTTTGAGATTAAAAACAGATTTTTTTTTACAATTCTAAGATACTTTTGCCTTTTTTCTTGTTAGTAGTGGAAATGGGCACCCATGCTGTTGTATATATTTCAAATGTATTTTATATTTTGTAATTTTGCAAAATAAATATCATTATATGCCAATAAAACTTCTTTTGAGTTTGTGTCCAAGTGGGCAGCTCATTGGCCGAGTGGTTAGTATGTTCTCCTCTCAGCACTAGGGATTCCCGGTTTGAATCGCCATCTGGGTGGAGTTTCCATGTTCTCCCCGTGTCCGTGTGGGTTTCCTCTGGGTTCTCCGGTTTCCTCCCACAGTCCAAAAACATGGATCAAGGTCAATTGAATTCTCCAAATTGCCCCATATAGAGTGTGTTTGTGTGAGTGAGTGTGTGTCCAGTGATATATTGGAACCCTGTCCTGGGTCTATCTGCCCAGCACCCGAAACGTTCTTCTCTCGATGGGCATGGGGAACCCCCCTCGACCCTAATAGAGGATAAAGCGGAAGATGATGGATGGAAATAGCAGTCTAGCAATAATAATAATTCTGCAATTATAATTAAAATCACGGAACACTAAGATAGGAACACTAAGAACACTAATTCTGAGATACTTTTGCCTTTATTCTTGTTACTGGTGGAAATGGGCTTCCAATACTGTTGTATATATTTCTATTGTATTTTATATTTGTTAACTTTGCACTACGAACATCATATGCCAATAAAGCTTCTTTTGAGTTTGTGTCGAGTGTGTCTGTTACTGCATGGATAGATTTAATGCAAGGGGCAAATTCCTCTGTAATAGTCAAAATATTCATTCATCCATCTATTGTCTTCTTCCCTATTACGGTCACGGGGCAGGGGGGGGGGTTCCCATGCCCATCCAGGGGAGAACGTTTTGGGCGCTGGGTAGATACACCCAGGACAGGACACCAATCTATCACTGGGCACACACTCACTCACAGACACACACTCTATATGGGGCAAATTGGAGAACTCAATTGACTTGATCCATGTTTTTGGACTGTGGGAGGAAACCGGAGAAACCGGAGGAAACCCATACGGACACGGGGAGAACATGGAAACTCCACCTAGATGGCGATTCAAACCGGGAATCCCTAGTGCTAAGTGGAGAACATGCCAACCACTAAGACACCGTGCCGCCCTAGTCAAAATATATCACTTTAAAAAGAACAACACAAAAATAAATTAAACAATAATTAGTCAGACGACAAAATGAAGTTGTAATCTATAGACTGTCGTGTAAAACAATCGATACACAGCTTTTCAATGATTTACTAATGAATCGATATTTAAATGATAACCTTTTAACAAAGAAAAACAATGCGAATGAAGGCCGAACGTCAAAAAGCCTTCTCCTCGCCGTGTAGTGCACTAGGTAGGGCTCAACAACACGGTGTCAAATCGCGGGGATGTTCGCGAGATTAGGGACTCGGGTGGGAATTGGGATCAGTGACAAAGTTGCTCCGTTTACCTGATAATCCTCCCATGGCGGCGGTCCACGGCTGTTTATAGACGACGTTCCACACGAGAAAAGCCGAAAAGCCCACGACTAACCCCACACACGAGTAACCCAGACTGATGTGCGTCTTTCTGATGGCCATGTCTGCAGAAACAGCCTTAAAGCGTTGAATTAAATCGCAGAGTACAAGCCGCAGGTCAGCAGCATTCCACCTGACCGCCTCCGAACGCCGAGCAGCTGCGACTCCTATTCAATATTAACAAAATACCGGCTTTAAAAACTCAAAGCGTCGCATTAAACACAGCAGCGTTTCGCCATTACACTTCTGCCCTTTCGGTCCCGTCTGTTTTTATAAAACTGATTTGTTATGTAACTCCCTCTTAGTACAGAGGGGGTTTCCTGTGATCGCATCGACGAAACAGTGCCACCTACTGAGCAGGAAGATGTCCTACAGCAGGCGAGTGTCCATAACAAGAATCATGATACACCCAGGACAGGGTGTTAATCCATCGCTGGACACACACTCACTCACACAAACACACTCTATATGGGGCAATTTGGAAAATTCAATTGACCTTGATCCATGTTTTTGGACTGTGGGAGGAAACCGGAGAACCCGGAGGATACCCATGGGGACACGGGGAGAAGATGGAAACTCCACCCAGATTAGGATTCGAACTGGGAATCCCTAGTGCTGAGAGGCGAACATGCCACTAACCTTTGGGCCACCATGCCACCCTTCAACCACACTTGTTACTTTTTCATTCATTATCACCCGCTTTATCCTCTATTAGGGTCGCGGGGGGGGGGGGGGTTTGGGACTGTGGGAGGAAACCGGAGAACCCAGAGGAAACCCATGTGGACATGGGGTGAACATGGAAACTCCACCCAGATTAGGATTCGAACCGGGAATCCCTAGCGCTGAGAGGAGAACATGCTAAACCACTAAGCCACTGTGCCGCCCTTCATCCACAACTGTTACTTTATTATTATTATTGTTTTATGTAAAACGGACCTTCATTTTGTATAAACATTACAGGAAATGTGAATTTCAGACTTTTACAATTTCCTTATTTAACCCTTGGTTATTCATTCATTCATTCATTCATTCATTATCTTCCTCTTTGTCCTCTATTAGGGTCGCGGTGGGGTTCCCCATGCCCATCCGGGGGAGAACGTCTCGGGCGCTGGGCAGATAGACCCAGGACAGGGCGCCAATCTATCGCTGTGCACACACAGTCCAAAATCATGGATCAAGTCAATTGAATTCTCCAAAATTGCCCCATATAGAGTGTGTCTGTGTGAGTGAGTGTGTGCCCAGTGATAGATTGGCGTCCTGTCCTGGGTCTATCTGCCCAGCGCCCGAGACGTTCTCCCCTGGATGGGCATGGGGAACCCCCACCGCGACCCTAATAGAGGATAAAGAGGAAGATAATGAACGAATGAATAAACAAAACAACTTCCACACCCAAATTATCAGCTTAATACCATTAAACCCCTCCATCATCATAATTAAAGCATTTGTACATAGAACACACACTTTTCTTTTATCTATTAGATCATGAAAATACGGGACCCTATCCCTGTGCTCGCTCGGTGACAGGCAGAGACGGATCGCTGATCCATCACGTGGCAGACACACAGAATCAGATATCATTTATAATCTTGAAACCACGTCTGACATGTCTCTAGACTTCGAGATAAAGGTGAGGAGGAAAATACACAACCTTCTCAATATAAAAACAACTGTCCTCATTTCCTCATGATTAACAACTGAACCTTCAGAACATCATGCTGCCAGATGACGATCTTGTTTCGACATGTCGGCCCTTCAGAGAATACAGGTTTCAAACAGGTTTTAAAATTCATAAAACGCGGAAAATATGTTTCTTTGGCTACAGGTTGGGCGGCACGATCGCTTGGTGTGCATTAAAACCCCCTCAACGCACCAGTGTCACTGCAGAACTGACAATAAACAATCCACCACCCAAATGATGCCTGTTCTGTGATGCTCCTGACCAACAGAGAACAGAGAACCAACAGGGGACGAACAACAACAAAACACAGATAGACTACAGCAGGGGCGTTTTTAGGGTTTAGTAACATCAGTCCACTTTAAAAATTGCCCTTTCATGAGGGTATTTATTTTTCAAACTTGTTACATTCATTTTGTTTATTCATTCATTATTCATCATCTTCCACTTTATCCTCTATTAGGGTCGTGGTGGGGTTCCCCATGCCCATCCAGGGGAGAACGTCTCGGGCGCTGGGCAGATACACCCAGGACAGGACGCCAATCTATCACTGCGCACACACTCACTCACACAGACACACTCTATATGGGGCAATTTGGAGAACTCAATTGACCTTGATCCATGTTTTTGGACTGTGGGAGAAAACCGGAGAACCCGGAGGAAACCCACACAGACACGGGGAGAACATGGAAACTCCACCCAGATGGGGATTCGAACCAGGAATCCCTAGTGCTGAGAGGAGAACATGCTAAACACTAAGCCACCTTCATTATTTATTCATTCATTCAATATCTCCCGCTTTATCCTCTATTAAAGTCGCGGCGGGGTGGGGGGTTCCCTATGCCCATCCAGGGGAGAATGTCTCGGGCGCTGGGCAGATACACCCAGGACAGGACACCAATCCATCGGTGGGCACACACTCACTCACACAGACACACTCTATATGGGGCAATTTGGAGAATTCAATTGACCACGATCCATGTTTTTGGACTGTGGGAGGAAAACGGAGAACCCGGAGGAAACCCACACGCACACGGGGAGCACATGGAAACTCCACCCAGATGGGGATTCGAACCGGGCGATGGGGATTTAGTGATTAGCATGTTCTCCTCTCAGCCTTCGGGATTCCCAGTTCGAATCCCCATCTGGGTGGAGTTTCCATGTTCTCCCCGTGTCCGCGTGGGTTTCCTCCGGGTTCTCCAGTTTCCTCCCACAGTCCAAAAACATGGCTCAAGGCATCTGAATTCTCCAAATTGCCCCATGTAGAGTGTGTTTGCGAAAGTTTGCGCCTCAGAAAAATTCTGATGGTTTCTGAAAGCTGAGAAGCTGCTCTTTACAGCCGACATACAGTTATTACGATAACTTTACTCCAAAAAACCCAGAGGAACCCGGAGGAAACCCACGCGGACACGGGGAGAACATGGAAACTCCACCCAGATTGGGATTCGAACCGGGAATCCCTAGCGCTGAGAGGAGAACATGCTAACCACTAAGCCACCGTACCGCCACGTTTGACTGGTACTGTGCAGTAAAAAACTAAAACATTAACCCAGTGTTTCAAGACATGAACAATTGGCACTTTATTATATTTAAAAACATTCAGATGCCTAAAATATCTGGAACATTTCACAGTTGGTCAGCAGTGTGGATCCCATTCATCAGGTTCATCACAGGTTCCAGGACAGTACAAAGACGGAGCGGTCTTCTCTTTTAGGAACAAACAAGAGCACAAAAAGCGCAGTACACGGCCGTTTACGACTCTACACCCGACGAACATGACCAGCTTGAGAAGTTCTCTAGCAGCACACCCACAAAGTCCTTGCCGTGTTTGTAAAACAATGGTCCATTCAGAACGCAGAGCTCTTTGTTGGAGGGAGGTGAGATGAAGGGGACTCATTAAAGGGATCAGTGAAATAAGCCCGGGACAGATTAGAGGACAGAAAGCACATGTTCGCTCGGCAGCCGCATTCCCGATTACAATGCTCGATTCAGTCGACGTTCCTTGTACTGCCAAGACGTGAATGGAATCATCAAGCCACACGGGCGATTAGTCGGAGTCAGCACGCCGGATCGTGGTCTCCTCGACTAAACCCGAAAGCAGGGTTAAGTCCTTGTGCTTTTTCCAGTCGTCCTCCTTCACGGCCCACACAAATCCCTCCTCCTGCAGCACAGCATCCACAAATCATCTCATACAACGTCATCGATGTATCATAATTCATTTACCTACAGTGTCTGTAAACGTTTGGACACGCCCCCTTCCTGCTCCATTCTCTATTTCCTTCACTTACCATTGACATTTACATTACATCTGGTCATTTAGGAGACGCTTTTATCCAAAGCGACTTACAAGGTGAGCACAGGGTTCATCACAACATCCCTGCAGCAATGAGGGTTAAGGGTCTTGCTCAAGGACCCACACTGGTAACTACAGTGGACCTGGGATTTGAACCCACAACCTTCAGATTGATAACCCAACACCCCAACCACTGAAGTACTGCTCCCTGTAGATGGACTTTGTAGTTTTATAATTCCAGACTGTAGTCCATCAGTGTTCTTTGTTGTTGTTCGTCCCCTGTTGGTTCTCTGTTCTCTGTTGGTCAGGAGCATCACAGAACAGGTATCATTTGGGTGGTGGATTGGTTATTGTCAGTTCTGCAGTGACACTGATGTGGTGAGGGGGTTTTAGTGCAGCAGTGCTGCTGGAGGTTCATTTCTCCACCTCAGTGACACTGCTGGGATAGGAATAATGCACCAACCCAATAACCCCTGCTCTGTGGTGGTACTATTGGGGTTCTGAGCATCAGAACAGAGTACACAGTATGTACTGTAGAACACAAACAGATGGACTACAGTCTGGAATTGGAGAACTACAAAGTCCATCTTACAGGAAGTGGAACTCGGAACATGGACAGTAAGTGGAGCAAAAAAGTGGGCGTGTCCAAACGTTTGCCAGGTACTGTGTGAGCTTAAAGTATATAATAATCCAAGGCTTCAGTTATTAAAATGTGAATTTGATCTATGTTAAAAAAAGGTGGTAAATCTGTGCAAGAATGACTTCCACAGTGGCCTATATTTAGTAACCCCCCTCAATAGAATTCTCCAAATTGCCCCATATAGAGTGTGTCTGTGTGAGTGAGTGTGCCCAGTGATAGATTGGCACCCTGTCCTGGGTGTATCTGCCCAGCGCCCGGATGGGCAGATACACTCAGGGGGGTGCCAATCTATCACTGGGCACACTCACTTACACAGACACACTATATGGGGCAATTTGGAGAATTGCCACATATAGAACCCCAGGGGGGTTCCCCATGCCCACCCGTCTCCTGGATGGGCATGGGAAACCCCCCCGCAACCCTAATAGAGGATAAAGCGGGAGATAATGGATGGATGGAGGAGGAAGGCAGGAAAATAGACTATTGTCTGAGTGTAAGATGTAAGGGATGTTCAATGCTCTCACCTTTTCTTCGTCATCATCAACGAACACAAGAAGTGAGTCTCCTTCGCTGAACATTAGAAGAATACCTTCATCTGACTCCTGTGTCTTCAAAGCAACAGCCTGAAAAAAATGTAAATTAATAAATAACTCCAAGGTTGTATTAATTTAAATTCTGATTTAGTTGAACTATAACCTAGTACCTTGTACAGGAACCCAGGAGGGTAACAGTCTGCCGCCTGCTGGCCAGCTGGCGGTTGTTTTTCTGTCTTTAGGTTTTTACTTTGATCGGTCGTTCCTCCGTCTTCTTCTTTCGCTCCATTGCTTTCATCTTGCGCATCCTCATGAGGTTCGGATGCTGGAGTCGACTCCTCGGATAGCACAGCAGCCTGGTCCTCCTCATCCTGCTCGCTGTTGAGCGGACTGTCGGGCCGCTTGTTACCATTGGACTGGTCATCAGCTGGGCCTGAGGCATTCTCATTGACTGGATCCAGCTCGGACCACATAGACTGCTGACTGGGGAAACTGTCGCTGGAGCCGAACTCGTCCGATCCCGAGTGCGTATCTGTGCTTTTTTTTGACAGCTCGTCGGGGATACTGAACTTGCTCAGCGCTGGGTGATCCGGGGGGAAAGCCGTGTTGCAGAGGACCGGCGCAGAGATGGTGAGGGATTTCCTCATCTTAGAACTGGAGCTGCCAACACAGCAGAGATATCCATCCATTATCTTTCACTTTATGCTCTATTAGGGTCGTGAAGGGGTTCCCCATGCCCATCCAGGGGAGAACGCTTCGGGCGCTGGGCAGATACACCCAGGACAGGGTGCCAATCTATTGCTGGGCACACACTCACTCAAACACACTCTATATGGGGCAATTTGGAGAACTCAATTGACTATGGGAGGAAACCGGAGAACCCGGAGGAATTCCACGCGGACACGGGGAGAACATGGAAACTCCACTCAGATGGGGATTCGAACCGGAATCCCTAGTGCTGAGAGGAGAACGTGCTAAACCACTAAGCCACCGTGCTGCCCAATAGAGATATCCCTTATTATAAAACAGTACTTCCAGTCCTTAAATCTGATTGGCTGAGCCGTTTGTTCAGCCGTGACATCATTGACAATAACATATATCTATGTGTGTGACGATGCTTGATCCATTCATTCATTAGCACCCGCTTTATCCTCTATTAGGGTCGTGAAGGGGTTCCCCATGCCCATCCAGGGGAGAACGTTTTGGGCGCTGGGCAGATACACCCAGGACAGGGCGCCAATCTATCACTGGGCAAACACTCACTCACTTAAAAACACTCTATTTGGGGCAATTTTGGAGAACTCAATTGACTTGATCCATGTTTTTGGACTGTGGGAGGAAACAGGAGAACCCGGAGGAAACCCACACAGACACGGGGAGAACATGGAAACTCCACCCAGATGGGGAATCAAACCGGGAATCCCTAGTGCTGAGAGGCGAACGTGCTAACCACTAAGCCACTGTGCCGCCCAATGGAGATATTCCTTATTATAAAACAGTACTTCCAGTCCTTAAATCTGATTGGCTGAGCCGTTTGTCCAGCCGTGACATTATTGACAATAACATACATCTATGAGTGTGGCGATGCTTAATATACAATATTTTAAATCATTAAATACAGATTAATATAAAACAGCAAGGCGATTCCCCATGAACACTAAACCTGTTACCATCCATCCGTTATCTTAGTGGGGGGGGAGGGGGGGTTCCCCATGCCCATCCAGGGGAGAACGCTTTGGGCGCTGGGCAAATACACCCAGGACAGGACATCAATCTATCGCTGGACACACAATCACACTCTCTGTGGGGCAATTTGGAGAACTTAATTGACCTTGATCAATGAGAACCTGGAGGAAACCCACATGGACACGGGGAGAACTTGGCGGGGGGGTGGGGGGTGGGTGGTTGCCATTTAGTGGAAACGTGAAAAAGTTCTTTTTATGTCATTTGGTGGGGTGTGTTTAATTAGAGCAATTTCTGTATAACTGGCAACCCGAAGCCGAGTTTTTTTTTGTGCTGATTCCCTAAAACTAACATGACGTGTGTAAACAGGTTTTAACATTAAATCTGATCCTGGTAGATCACATGACCTGTCCACTGGAAAAAAAAAATATATATATATATATCTCAGGCCAAAAAGTGTGTGCACACCTGATCTAAATGGTAAGTGGAGAAAATAGAGAATAGAGCAGGAAGGGGGCGTGTCCAAACTTCTGACTGCTTTTTTTTAAATGTTATTATTCTGTCATCGTGCTTATAGATAAAAATCATAATCATTATTATGCATTGGGTTCTCCTCTCAGCACTAGCGATTCCCGGTTTGAATTCCCATCTGGGTGGAGTTTCCATGTTCTCCCCATGTCCGCGTGGGTTTCCTCCGGGTTCTCCGGTTTCCTCCCACAGTCCAAAAACATGGATCAAGTTAATTGAATTCTCAAAATTGCCCCATTTAGAGTGTGTCTGTGTGAGTGAGTGTGTGCCCAGCGATGGATTGGCGCCCTGTCCTGGGTCTATCTGCTCAGCGCCTGAAACGTTCTCCCCTGGATGGGCATGTGGAACCCCCCCTGTGACCCTATGGATGGATTATTATGTATTGATTCGAGTTGGGGCGGCACGGTGGCTTAGTGGTTAGCATGTTCTCCTCTCAGCACTAGGGATTCCCGGTTCGAATCCCCATCTGGGTGGAGTTTCCATGTTCTCCCCGTGTCTGCGTGGGTTTCCTCCGGGTTCTCCGGTTTCCTCCCACAGTCCAAAAACATGGATCAAGTTAATTGAATTCTCAAAATTGCCCCCTATAGAGTGTGTCTGTGTGAGTGAGTGTGTGCCCAGTGATGGATTGGCGCCCTGTCCTGAGTCTATCTGCCCAGCGCCCGAGACGTTCTCCCCTGGATGGGCATGGGGAACCCCCCCACGACCCTAATAGAGGATAAGCGGGAGATAATGAATGAATGAATGAATGATTCGAGTTGCACATCCAGTCATACCTACTAAGGCCTTTAATGACGAAGGTGGTGGTGGAGTGCTGCGTCTCGAGCGTCTTCATTACATTATATATATCGTGATTCAGCTGGAAAAGAAAAGAAAGTCAGACTCAGCAGGATTTAGAACACAAGGTCATTAGTAAACAGCCATCTGATGAGCTGCTGCATACCAGAGCAAAGATATCATTTTGTATATTTCTCTGCCATCGGGGAGGAGACTGCAGGGTCTAGATCATCCCTCCATTTTACATTTAGTCATTTAGCAGACACTTTTATCCAAAGCACATTACAAATGAGAACACCACAAGTCCGAAGTTATGAAGAAAACCAACTACACTGTAGAATTATCAGACCTGATCGTTATATGGGCACGGTGGCTTAGTGATTAGCATGTTCTCCTTTCGGCACTAGGGATTCCAGGTTCGAATCCCCATCTGGGTGGAGTTTCCATGTTTTCCCCGTGTCCATGTGGGTTTCCTCCGGGTTTTCCGGTTTCCTCCCACAGCCCAAAAACATGGATCAAGTCGATTGAGTTCTCCAAATTGCCCCATATAGAGTGTGTCAAGGTGAGTGAGTGTGTGCCCAGTGATAGATTGGCGTCCTGTCCTGGGTCTATCTGCCCAGCGCCCGAAACGTTCTCCTCTGGATGGGCATGGG
>JAFMOD010000671.1:174926-224500 GCA_019802435.1 Corydoras maculifer
GAGATGAGTGAAGGGTTAAGTCTTATTTAAAGATATATTTACCTCCATGATATTAGAAAGGTCTTCTATGCCTTGCCAGTCAGGCTCATAGACATCTTTTAAAGTTTGGGACAACCGTTTGGAGGTCTCATGCATCACTGAAAAGCAAAGACAGTGATCATACACACACACACACAAAACTATACACACACACTTGACAGGATATTTATTCTATTCAGCTCCATTACCATCAATGTGGATTCCAGCTGCATGTAAACTAAAAGGTCTCCTCATTGTAAACCTAAACTTGATTTAAAAAGATCTTTTTTTTGTTAACATTTATCACACACCACCACCTGGTCTAAAGTTCCAACCTCAGCAAAATGTGTTTTTCCCTACTGATGTGCAACAGAGTACAAAAACCCTTTTATTATTCCATCCATTATCTTCCACTTTATCCTCTATTAGGGTCACGGAGGGGTTCCCCATGCCCATCCAGAGGAGAACGTTTCGGGCGCTGGGCAGATAGACCCAGGACAGGGCGCCAATCTATCACTGGACACACACTCACACAGACACACTCTATATGGGGCAATTTGGAAAACTCAATTGACTTAATCCATGTTTTTAGACTGTGGGAGGAAACCGGAGAACCCGGAGGAAACCCACGCAGACACGGGGAGAGGAGAACATGCTAACCACTAAGCCACGATGCCGCTCATTGTAAGTCACTTTGGATAAAAAAAAATCTGCTAGAAGACTAATTGCAATTCTAATCTGTGCTTTACGAAAACATTTAGATTTAAAGATCACATGGACATTAAGGCCAAAGCAAAGGTCTGGTTTATGCAAATTTAAAGCCCCAGTAGAAGTCTTTACAATCCAAATACTGCATCCGGGGTATTCTGAGCGCCTGAGTGTGTACGAGGTTTCATTTCGAGACATCGGTGACTAAAATCAACTTCCTGTGAGAGGCAGGAGACTCAAAATCTAAACTTCGCCCGAAAAGGTCACATGTCTGGGTTATTGTACATTTTAAAATGGGCAGTTCCTGTTCTTAAAATATTGGCTGAGCCATGAGATTATTGACCATGACCCACACCTCTGAGTGCTTCACATTCATATCAATGTGTGATATACAATACACTACTTTAAATCATTCATTCATTCATTTTCTCCCGCTTTATCCTCTATTAGGGTCGTGGGGGGGTTCCCCATGCCCATCCAGGGGAGAACATCTCGGGCGCTGGGCAGATAGACCCAGGACAGGGCGCCAATCTATCGCTGGGCACACACTCACTCACACAGACACACTCTAAACTGGGCAATTTTGAGAATTCAATTAACTTGTTCCATGTTTTTGGACTGTGGGAGGAAACCGGAGAACCCGGAGGAAACCCACGCAGACACGGGGAGAACATGGAAACTCCACCCAGATGGGGATTCGAACCGGGAATCCCTAGCGCTGGGAGGCAAATGTGCTAACCACTAAGCCACCGTGCCGCACTACTTTAAATCATAACTAATTAATAAACAGGTGATTCCTGATGACCGCGACCCGAACCCCGGACAAGTGGTAGATAATGGATGGATGGATTCCTGATGAGCACTAAACCTGATGTGGCTGTTTTTTTATAAACTGTGTTATGAAATTTGGCCTCTTTTTTTTATTCTCTTTTTCATTTTAATTTATAGAGAAACTAGTATCCTGTTACTCAGTGATCATTGTTTGCTTTAAAAACCAGAGGGAAGACCAGTTTACTATTTTTTTTATCCAATAAACACATTTATGTTAAAATGTTATGTTAAAAAAAAATAAAATATGAAAATACTACGCTTTGCGTCAGGCCCAACAACACCTCTTTCTAGTGATTTATTTGCAATCTTGCCATGTCTTCTCTTACATTATTGCTTCAGTAGCCTACTATACAGAAAATATAGAAACAAGGCTATAGATCTTAAAAATAAATTATAATATATATATATATATATATTCAAAATGACTTACAAGTATCCCAACTTGATGGTTCTATATGTTCTGAGCTGATGCATCCCCCCTGGGGCAATAAGTTAAGGTTCTTGCTCAAGGACCCATGATAGTAACTAACAGTGGACCGGGGATTATAACGCTCAACCTTCAGTTTGCTAGCCGCACACTCTAACACCGATACACAGATAGGGTGTGGTAAAGTGGAGACCAGCAAGCAGAAGAGATACAGACCTGAAATGCGACAGGGTGTGTATGTGAATGTGTGTGACTTCTGGGTAAAAGCACTGAAAATGAGTTCTGGGTGGTGTAGCACTCAAACACAGGTCTGCAGTGAGGCCTATTTGTGATTTCATTATGTTCCTGTCTAAAGTAATTTGAATAACTAAACGGTCAAAATCTGTACTGAAAAAGTACTGAAACGTGGGCGGCACGGTGGCTTAGTGGTTAGCATGTTCTCCTCTTAGCACTAGAGATTCCCGGTTCGAATCCCAATGTGGGAGGAGTTTCCATGTTCTCCCCGTGTCTACGTGGGCTTCCTCCGGGTTTCCACCAAGGTCCAAAAACATGGCTCAAGTGAGTTCTCTAAATTGCCCCATATAGAGTGTGTCTGTGTGTGTGAGTGTGACCAGTGATAGATTGGTGCCCTGTCCTGGGTGTATCTGCCCAGCGCCTGAAACGGTCTCCCCTGGATGGGCATGGGGAACCCCTCCGCGACCCTAATATAGGATAAAGCGGAAGATAATGGATGGATGGAAAAATGGTGAAACCCAGGAATGAGGGTGTAGTCATGGAAACCTCACACAAGCTCTGGTGCTCATCATGTAAGATCAGGTATGTGGCATAAGTAAGAGCACCTCCAGCTGCTACAGCCTGGTTCTGTCAACAGGTCGTAATGAATAAATGACTGATATCAGCATTTATTATACAATAAGTCACTTATTTGTAATTAAAGTCATGGAAACACTTAAGGCTGCGTGAGCTCTCATTGGACAGAAGGTGGGAGAGCAATCTAGACATCTGGACTTCAATTTGATCAGATTACACCGATCATGCTAAATCAATTTTCAAATGAAAACCCTAGTGTCTTGCAAACACCGTGAAAAACATGGAAATTAATAATGAAAGGGGGCGGGACGGTGGCTTAGTGTTTAGCATGTTCTCCTCTCAGCACTAGAGACTCCCGGTTCGAATCCCATTCTGGGTGGAGTTTCCATGTTCTTCCCGTGTGGGTTTCCTCCGGGTTCTCCGGTTTCCTCCCACAGTCCAAAAACATGGATCAAGTCAATTGAGTTTTCCCAAATTGCCCCATATAGAGTGTGTCTGTGTGAGTGAGTGAGTGAGTGTGTGCCCAGCGATAGATTGGCACCCTGTCCTTGGTGTATCTGCCCAGCGCTAAAATGTTCTCCCCTGGATGGGACCCTCCCCCCCCCCACACACCCCTTTTGAGGACAAAAACAAATAAAATAATAAAAACCAGTGAAGTTGTTAGAAATTCAAAAATATTATAACAATGCTCATGCAACATACCAAACTTCCAAAAGTTGACAGAGTCCAAACGGATAAACAAAAACAATTAAAAAGAAGGGGGAAAAACGCATTTTGCCGGTAGTTGGAACTTTAGACCAGGTGGTAAACTCGCATGGAACAAAAATATAGAGGGGGAAAAAAAAGGGTTTTTTATTTTACATTGATAGGAAAATGTACTTTGAAGGACATATTTTTACTTTTTTTTTATTTGATTTTCACAAAATAATTTAAAATTTTGTCTTAATATTCAGGAATAGGGGCAGCTTAGTGATTAGCATGTTCGCCTCTCAGCACTAGGGATTCCCGGTTCGAATCCCCATCTGGGTGGAGTTTCCATGTTTTCCCAGTGTCCGCGTGGGTTTCCTCCGGGTTCTCCGGTTTCCTCCCACAGTCCAAAAACATGGATCAAGTCAATTGAATTCTCAAAATTGCCCCATATAGAGTGTGTTTGTGTGAGTGAGTGTGTACCCAGCGATGGATTGGCACCCTGTCCTAGGTCTACCTGCCCAGCGCCCGAGACGTTCTCCCCTGGATGGGCATGGGGAACCCCACCGCGACCCTAATAGAGAATAAAGTGGGAGATAATGAATGAATGAATTCAGAAATAGCTCTGCATTTTTTCCTGATAACAAAATGTTACTTTGAGTTTACAATTAATAAATAACCCTCATAAGAAACTAAACATTGTTTCTGTAATGTATATTAATTATTGCGTGCTATTAGTGTAATCTTTTTAAAACATCTGAATTCTCAACCAGTGGTTTCGAACAATTCACATAAAACCCGACAGCTGTTCTTGGAACCCTTAACCACCAGAGAACCAGCCAGCAGCCACCATAATGGCTTCCTGTTCGAGAAGTCAAATTCAACTCAAAGCACCAATGCGTTCACCTTCGACTCTCCTCCCAAACAAATAAGGTTTCGCAGCTTTACATATGCTGCAAATGTGGGTGTTGTAAATGTGCAGTTTGCAGACAGACACACAACTTTCCGAACATGCTATTACCAGCAAGTATTCACTTCCACATTCTCTCTCATTTCAACCAGAAAAAGAGAAACATAACCAGAGGGAATCTCGAGCTGTCTCTCACTCTAAACCAGTCCTTCTCAAATAGTGGGGCGGGCCCCCCTGGGGGGGCGCAGTGCGGTGCCTGGGGGGGGGGGGGCATAATCATAAAAGCCTTATATTCGGCCTTGTGGTTTATAATATAGGTTATATAAATAAAGGTTTGTTGTGTTGTCACAACTGACTTCGTTTGTGGAAAAAAAAAATTGTTGTATTCATTTTAGTTTTGTAGGTTAAAGTCTTAATAAATTGAGCTCCTGAATGAATGTTGCTGATGAATTTGAATTTATTATTATTTATTGATTTTATTTCATTTTATTTTTCAGTATCAAATGCCAGTCAGGCGGCACGGTGGCTTAGTGTTTAGCATGTTCTCCTCTCAGCACTAGGGATTCCCGGTTCGAATCCCCATCTGGGTGGAGTTTCCATGTTCTCCCCGTGTCTGCGTGGGTTTCCTCCGGGTTCCCCGGTTTCCTCCCACACTCAAAAAACATGGATCAAGTTAATTGAATTCTCAAAATTGCCCCCTATAGAGTGTGTGTGAGTGAGTGTGTGCCCAGGGATGGATTGGCGCCCTGTCCTGGGTTTATCTGCCCAGCGCCTGAGACGTTCTCCCCTGGATGGGCATGGGGAACCCCACCGCGACCCTAATAGAGGATAAGCGGGAGATAATGAATGAATGAATGAAATGCCAGTCAGTTCAAAAATGTTTCTCGTTTAAATAAAGATTTCATTCGTTTCTGTTACAAACTAAAAAACAAAGTTAATCAAATGATTCTGTTCTAAGTCGATCTATATTTCTTTCTTTTTTGTTTTCTTTATTGTTAATAAGGAGACATTGTTATAAATGTTTATAGACAAATCATACTATAGTGGGCGCGTAAAAATAGCATTTTGTTATGGAGTGGGGGGTGAGGTGAGCGTACGTGCGTGTGTGTGGGGGGCGCGCAAAATGTTTTCTTCTTCCTAGGGGGGGGGCTTAACAGAAAATAATTGAGAATCACTGCACTAGTCCAATTATAACTGTAATAATTAAGATTTTTTACTATTGTGTGAGTCGTATTATTAAATTGTTTAAAGCGAATGTGTTGTGTGTTTTATTATGAGTGTGTAGCACATCTCTGAATACAGATGGGTGTGGTAGCTCAGTGGTTAGGTTGTTAATCTGAAGGTTGGGGGTTCAAATCCCAGGTCCACTGAAGTTACCAATGTGGGTCCTTGAGTAAGACCCTTAAGTTAATAAAATGATTCTGTTCTAAGTCGATCTATATTTCTTTATTTTTTTGTTTTCCTTATTGTTAATAAGGAGACATTGTTATAAAAGGGGTGAACTTAGAACAAATTAATAGACAAATCATACTACAGTGGGCGTGTAAAAATACTTTATCCCATTTTGTCATGTGGGGGGGTGAGGTGTGTGTGTGTGGGGGGGGGGGCGCAAAATGTTTTCTTCTTCCAAGGGGGGGCTTAACAGAACATAATTGAGAATCACTGCACTAAACATACTGACAGATTCAAACAAAGTACCTTTAACTGCATTGTAGTAGGCCTTCACATCCTTGTACAACCTGGAGCCATCGGTCTAATAAAACAAAGAGATTTTCTATGAATTATACAGAACCAAAAGGAAGCTAAAGTAGCAAAAAGAAATCATAACACACAATGATATTAATTATTAGTTTAAAAATAATGTGTCTTTAAGTGTCGATTTTAGCGATTTTTAGCAAGCAGTCAACTGAGCACCATGCAGCTTGATTTAGGGTGTGTCAGTGCTATAGTAACAATAGGAAAAGTAGACGAAAAGCAAAAAAATCAATTATTCATTCATTCATTATCTTCTGCTTTGTCCTATATTAGGGTCGCGGTGGGGTTCCCCATGCCCATCCAGGGGAGAATGTTTCAGGCGCTGGGCAGATACACCCAGGACAGGACGCCAATCTATCGCTGGGCAAAAAAATCAATTAATGAAATAAAAATAATTAATTGAGATTAAGTGAATCTTCATGGGTGTGTTTTGGCCATAACGTGCAATAAACCAATCAGCGTGTCACTTGCCGTTCGCGTTAAGAACCAGGTGGCACTCTGACTTTGGCGGGTTGCTATTTAAGCGGTGCAGCTACCTGGAATCAATGCGCTGCTCCATGAGGTTCTCCATGAGAGTGAATATTAAACCTGATTGCATTTGTACAGAGAATCAGATCCATAGTCTACACTATACTGTGGGTTCTCCAGAGTTCAGTGGTGTTAAAAAAGCATCTATGTTGTTGATTCACCGCCCAGACAGCGAGTGACGTCTGACTGTTGACGTCTGGAGAGGTTGTTTTCAGTTGGTGGTGCACCTGGGTATTCCATCACCAAGATAGCAAAACACCAGATATGGACCTGATCATGCCTCATTTCGAGATGGCCACGCCCATCGAGGGTGAGATATTCTTAAGCAACGTTCCTATTTAAACAACACCGACAATTTTGTCCACAGCAACTCAAAGGGGTCCCATTTTGACGGTATGAGTCAATCATAAAACAGAACTCCAAGAGTTAAGAGGGTTGAGAGCCTTGTTTAATTTGTAAGGGTGTAAATCACTAAGCAATCCCCTAGAATCAGGAATTCTGAACCAGATATACATGTAATAGATCACAATACATATATATTGGACAGTTCCTCATAGCAAGAAGGTCTAAGGTTCAGATCCCAGGCAGCAAAAACAAAGGTTTTTTTTGCGTGAAGGTCCTTTCCATGTGGGCTTCCTCCCACAGACCAGGCATGCTGGTAGGTAAACTGGAGATGCTGAAACACCTGCATGCATCAGGCCATATTCAACCACCCTAATGTGTACCACAAAACTGTTTCTGCAAGAAGACGAGCCTATAAGCTGTCTGCGCATCGAACTCAACACTGAATTCTAAATGAGCCGAGTATTTCTGTTTCATTTGTCATCATTATTTTTTCTAAATAATGCTTTTATTCAGATCGATTTATGAGTACGAGTCGGACTCACAGGGTCAGCTCCTCAGGGGTTAATGGCCCTGCTCAAGGGCCATCTGTGGTAACATCAGTTACCTCGGGATTTGAACCCACAACCTTCAGATTGCTAGCCCAACACCCTATTTTCTGAATTACCCCATTGTGGGATTAATAAAGCATCATCAAACAATTAATTAATCAATAACTACAGTGCTACCAGTTATAAAAAAAAATTTTAAAGTGAATGTATGCAACCACATTGTTTTAAGGAGGAGTGTCACAATGAAACTGGAGTGGGAAACTCCAATAAGTGTTGAAAGTATTTGAAATAATGAAAATTTTCTAAAATCAGGAAGCATGGTGGCTTAACGGTCAGCACGGGACCCAGGTTCAAATTCCCTCAAGATCTGGGTGGAGTTTCCATGTTCTCTCCATGTCCGTGGGGGTTTCTCCGGGTTCTCCGGTTTCCTCCCACAGTCCAAAAAACATGGATCAAGTCAATTGAGTTCTCCAAATTGCCCCATATAGAGTGTATCTGTGTGAGTGAGTGAGTGTTTGCCCAGTGATAGATTGGCACCCTGTCCTGGGTGTATCTGCCAAGAGCCCGAAACGTTCTCCCCTGGATGGGAATGGGGAACCCCCCGCGACCCTAATAGAGGATAAAGCAGTCCAAAAACCTGGATTCAAGGTGAATTGGCCACTCAAAATTATCCCTATACAGTGTACCTGTGTGAGTGAGTGTGTGCCCAGCAATGGATTGGCACCCTAAGTATTACCACCCTACGGCATGAGGAACCCCCCTGTAATCCTAGTACAGCGATGAGGAAGATGAGATGAAATGAGATTCTGAAATTAAAAGTGTTAGGAGCTGAATAAAATGTCATTTCCACTACGGCTGAGTTGTACTATAGAATCAATACGGAAGGTATTGCATCTAATTGGTCCACTGTAGTTTTACACATTTCATTTTTAGCTCTTATAAAAGTATAAATATAGAAAAAGAGTATACAAAATGAGCAACTTGCACAGACACCACTCCTCCATCCTGTGCAAGTATTTTGGTTTATAAAAACGAAGCCTGTTTTGCATCTTTTGTTTGCCTTACTAACTAATTTGACCGTTTACGTCATCGGCAAGCCAGGTGAAAAAAATGCACAGTCAGCGCAGAAGATTCTGTGTGTACTATTACAAAATATTCATTCATTCATTCATTCATTCATTATCTCCCACTTTATCCTCTATTAGGGTCGCGGTGGGGTTCCCCATGCCCATACAGGGGAGAACGTTTCGGGCGCTGGGCAGATACACCCAGGACAGGGCGCCAATCTATCACTGGGCACACACTCACTCACACAGACACACTCTATATGGGGCAATTTGGAGAAGTTAATTGACTTGATCCATGTTTTTGGACTGTGGGAGGAAACCGGAGAACCCGGAGGAAACCCACGCGGACATGGGGAGAACATGGAAACTCCACCCAGATTGGGATTCGAACTGGAAATCCCAAGTGCTGAGAGGAGAACATGCTAAACACTAAGCCACCGTGCTGCGCTATTACAAAACATGTTTATTTTTAACATGTATGACAACAGACATTTGGGCAAGATGTCCAGTGAATCACCAAATCCCAGTTAACATTCTTACTGATCCTTTATAATCAGGGTTTATGTATATAATCAGGGTTTTAATGTTCTACGTGTAGAAGGCAGGGAGCTGATCCAGACTCGATCCCTATGAGACCCAGTTACGTGATTAAAGTTAAACACGGCTGTAATTAGTAAAGGTGCGGTGGATACAGTGGATAGCACCATCAGCTTAAAACAAGAACACCCCGGGTTGAACTCCCAGGTAGCAGGCCTGGTTATCTTCTGTATGGAGTTTGCATGTTCTTTCCATGTCTGTGTAGGACTGTTTAGTGATGGACTGGAGACGTGTCCTGTGTGTGTTATTGCCTACCACCCAGTGTGTTAAGCTAATTATTTGGCTTTTAAAGGTTGATCTTCAAAACTACTTAATGGCAACATGACATCATAACTTGATAAATGGTGGCTTAGTGGTTAGCATGTTGTCCTCTCAGTGCTAGAGACTCCCGGTTCGAATCCCCATCTGGGTGGAGTTTCCATGTTCTCCCCGTGTCTGCGTGGGTTTCCTCCGGGTTCTCCGGTTTCCTCCCACAGTACAAAAACATGGATCAAGTCAATTGAGTTCTCCAAATTGCCCCATATAGAGTGTGTATGTGTGAGTGAGTGTGTGTCCAGTGATAGATTGGCGTCCTGTCCTGGGTGTATCTGCCCAGCACCCAAAACGTTTTTTTCCTAGATGGGCATGGGGAACCCCCCCGCGACCCTAATAGAGGATAAAACGGAAGATGGATAGATGGACAATTTTCATTTATTCACACATTGGCCCACGGACACACACACACACACGGGGGTGGACACACACACACACACACTTGAAATGAATAGAATCATTTGAATTCCATGTCTGCAGCTGGGTAATAAATTTAGGATAACATCCAGGGAGTCGGGCATTTACATTTGGTCATTTATTCATCCATCCATTATCTTCCGCTTTATCCTCTATTAGGGTCGCGGGGGAGGGGGGGGTTCCCCATGCCCATCCAGGGGAGGAAGTTTCGGGCACTGGGCCGATACACCCAGGACTGGGTGCCAATCTATCGCTGGGCACACACTCTCTCACACAGACACGCACACTCTATATGGGGCAATTTGGAGAACTCAATCTTGATCCATGTTTTTGGACTGTGGGAGGAAACCAGAGACCCCGGAGGAAACCCACACGGACACGGGGAGAACATGGAAACTCCACCCAGATGGGGATTCAAACCAGGAATCCCTAGTGCTGAGAGGCGAATGTGCTAACCACTAAATCACTGTGCCTTTTTGTTCATTTATTGGACGCTTTTATCCAAAGCGACTTACAAGGTGAGCACAGGGTTCATCACAACATCCCTGCAGCAATGAGGGTTAAGGGTCTTACTCAAGGACCCACATTGGTAACTTCAGTGGACCTGGGATTTAAACCCCCAACCTTCAGATTGATAGCCCAACACGCTAACCACTGAGCTACCACACCCACTGGGCATCATTGTGAAATGACTCCCTTCAGGATGATCCAATGTCAGCAACATCCTGTTGGAATTTATTTCTCAATAACGTAACCAATTAGCTTTCCAGTTTTGCCAAGGTGGACGTGCCAACATCAACATCCCATCCACACAGCCAACTTTTGAACCATCAGGTCACAAGGTGGAAGTGATCTATGATACAGGATATTTACCTGCTGTTTGTTCAGATTGGCCGCACACTGTTCGAACTGTTCGTCCTTGGTCTCCATGGCTTTCCCAAGCTTCTGAAGGACCTGTGTTAAAATCAAAGCAATGGAGGATAAAAAGAGATTACGTTCAGCCCAAGACAGAACCACAGGCATTAACAGGGTTAACATTCCTTTAATTCCTGGAGAAATAACTCGGGGACAAAGACAATTGCACGAAGTTGTAGATTATTCAACTGCCACCAGTACACAGGCTCTGGGTACACAGGGTGGCGACATGAAAAGGGCTGGAGTAACAAAGAGCAACGTTATCACAGCAGTTATCCAGATATTAACTGATTAAACAGTACCAGTCAGAAGTTTGTACACGCCTTATTTTTGCTCCACTTATTCTGCATGTTCTCAGTTCCACTTTCTGTAAAGATGGACTTTGTAGTTCTACAGTTCCAGACTGTAGTCCATCTGTTTGTGTTCTACAGTACATACTGTGTACTCTGTTCTGATGCTCAGAACCCCAATAGTACCACCACAGAGCAGGGATTATTGGGTTGGTGCATTATTCCTATCCCAGCAGTGTCACTGAGGTGGAGAAATGAAACTCCAGCAGCACTGCTGCACTAAAACCCCCTCACCACATCAGTGTCACTGCAGAACTGACAATAAACAATCCACCACCCAAATGATACCTGTTCTGTGATGCTCCTGACCAACAGAGAACCAACAGGGACTAACAACAACAAAGAACACAGATGGACTACAGTCTGTAATTGCAAATTTGGTAATTTAGCAGAGCACAGAGTTTGTACAGCACCCTTGGATGGATTCATGGATTCACATTGGTAACTTCAGTGGACCGGGGATTTGAACTCACAGCCTCCTGATTGATAGCCCAACACTAACCAATGAGCCACCACACCACAGAAATTTAATTTATAAGGTAAGTAATCTATAAGGTAAGTAAAGAACATAGACAGTGAAGCAAGAAAGCAGGGTATGCCAACTTTTTAGGTGTACTGCATATTTACAATGCAGTCATCAGCCGTAGCAACGTTAAACGAAAACACGCCGCACCGACGAACCTTCAGCAGACCGAGAGAGAGGAAGTCAATGGGGACAGGAAGCGGCAGAATTTACTTTTAACCAAACGCCAACGCGTTAAAAGCAAAAATGTTAAGAAATGTTCACACAGTGCGGCGAAAGATCCTAAAAACACGTATTCGCTTTTAAATAAGTTCTTTCATCTGATTAATAGATCACACTGCCTCATGTGTAACCATGCTGAAAATCTTAAAAAATACCTTGTACCTGACCTCTGTGTAAAGTCCTTACGTGTTATATACACATGACGTACATTAGTACATAATACAAATTCTTTTTTTTTTTTTTTTTTTTTTTTAATAAATCTGTTTATTTTTATTAAGAGCAGTTAACATGAATACACACCATACATGATTTATACCCACCCACTAGTACAGTCAGGTCACCAACTAGGAGAGAGAGGAAGAAAAGGGTGGAGTACAGAAAACAAACACAGAAAAAAAGAAGGAAAAGATCAAAAATAACGTAAAATGAAATATTTTTGGGCAGTACGGTGGCTTAGTGGTTAACATGTTCTCCTCTCAGCACTAGGGATTCCCGGTTCGGATCCCCATCTGGGTAGAGTTTCCATGTCCTCCCTGTGTCTGCGTGGGTTTCCTCCAGGTTTTCCGGTTTCCTCCCACAGTCCAAAAACATGGAACAAGTCAATTCATTAATTCATTCATTATCACCCGCTTTATCCTCTATTAGGGTCGCGGTGGGGTTCCCCATGTCCATCCAGGGGAGAACGTCTCGGGTGCTGGGCAGATAGACCCAGGACAGGGCGCCAATCCATCGCTGGGCACACACTCACTCACACAGACACACTCTATATGGGGCAATTTTTGAGAATTCATTTAACTTGATCCATGTTTTTGGACTGTGGGAGGAAACCGGAGAACCTGGAGGAAACCCACGCAGACACGGGGAGAACATGGAAACTCCACCCAGATGGAGATTCGAACCGGGAATCCCCGGTGCTGAGAGGCGAACGTGCTAACCACTAAGCCACCGTGCCGCCTGGAACAAGTCAATTGAGTTCTCCAAATTGCCCCATATAGAGTGTGTCTGTGTGAGTGAGTGTGTGCCCAGCGATAGATTGGCGCCCTGTCCTGGGTGCATCTGCCCAGCGCCCGAAACGTTCTCCCCTGGATGGGCATGGGGAACCCCCCCCACGACTCTAATATAGGATAAAGCGGAAGATAATGGATGAATAAAATATTTTTTAAAAAGGAAAGAGAGGACAGTCAAAAGCCGAACAATTAAAAGACTTGAAATAGGTGATAAACCTGTGCCATCTTTTTCCAAATGTGCTGTAGCTACCTTTGATTGAATATCTAATTTTTTCCAATTTAAGAAATGTTAAGGTGTCTTACAGCCAACTGTAAAACGGTTGGAGGTTTATCAGATTTCCAAAGAAGCAATATACGGCGTCTAGCTATTAATGAAGAGAAGGCCAGAACATCCAGTTGCTCACCAGAGAAATAATTGCAGTCTGTAGGAACCCCAAATAAAGCTATTGCCGGACAAATATCAATATTCGTATTAAGAATATTGGACATAATAATGAAATAATTATTCCAGAAATGGTATAGCGATGGACAGTCGAAAAACATGTGGCTTAAGTTGCATGGGGAGGCGTGGCCTCCATCACATGAGTCATTAACATTAGGGTAGATTTTAGCTAGCCTCGATTTACAAAAATGAACTCTGTAAAAGATTTTAAGCTGGATTAAACCAAACCTGGCACATATTGAGCTGGTGTGCATCCTATCCATAGCCCTATTCCACCTCACATCTGTAAAATTTGTCTGTAACTCAGCTTCCCAAGCCGTTCGATAAATATTTTGACAAATGATAAATTATCATTAGAAAGAAACTGAGTGTAAATTTAAGAAATATTTTTTTTTTAAAGCTCACAGAATAAGGTGCTCTATTTTAGATGATGGGTGGCACGGTGGCTTAGTGGTTGCCATGTTCGCCTCTCAGCACTAAGGATTCATGGTTCGAATCCCCATCTGTGTGGAGTTTCCATGTTCTCCCCGTGTCCACATGGGTTTCCTCTGGGTTCTCCGGTTTCCTCCCACGGTCCAAAAACATGAATCAAGGTCAATTGAGGTTTCCAAATTGCCCCATATAGAGTGTGTGTGTAAGTGTGTGCCCAGCAATAGATTGGCGTCCTGTCCGGGGTGTATCTGCCCAGCACCTGAAACGTTCTCCCCTGGATGGACATGGGGACCCCCCACCCCCACCCCACCGTGACTCTAATAGAGGATAAAGCAGAAGATAATGAATTAATTTTAGATGATGAGTAGAATTACAATAACAACTCCTAGAACTATTTCTTTCAACCTGTTCTGAGAGTCTGGAGGTTTTTGGGCCTGGTGCACATTCAGTTTTCACACAAATGGTGTGTCTTAGGAATTCATCCCATCATGCAGAAGAAATGGAGATGAGCCGAATCCCATGTCGTGTGCTTTGTTTATGACCTGCAACCTTCAGCCTACTCTGGAAAAAAACATCTAAAAACCCTAACACTCCTTTAAACATCGCACAGTGTGTTTTATGCGCCACACCAAAGATTCTACATGCAAAGCAAGCCGATCTCCAAAGACTCGGAGTCAAATCACACGGGGATGGGTTTTACATTAAGGCCTTGAGATGAACTTTTAGTTCCAGGGAATCTTTGCCAATCGATTTTATGTGTCATTTACTTTGGATTCAGTTCCCGGTTCGAATCCCAATCTGGGTGGAGTTTCCATGTTCTCTCCATGTCCACATGGGTTTCCTCCGGGTTCTCCGGTTTCCTCCCACAGTCCAAAAACATGGATCAAGGTCAATTGAATTCTTCAAATTGCCCCATATAGAGTGTGTTTGTGTGCCCAGCGATAGATTGCCGCCCTGTCCTGGGTGTATCTGCCCAGCGCCCGAAACATTCTCCCCTGGATGGGCATGGGGAACCTACCCCCCCCCCCCCCAATGACCCTAGTAGAGAATAAAGCATAAGATAATGGATGGATGGTTCAGACTGTGCATTTCTTTTTCCACCTGTTTGGATCCATTAGAGACCTCGTGCAGGCTGATTCCCATAAACTGACCCAAAATCTATGTATAATATTAGTTAATAGTTAAATTAATAAAAGTCAGGGCGACATGGTGGCTAAGTGGTTAGCATGTTCTCCTCTCAGCAATAGGGATTCCTGGTTCGAATCTCCATCTGGGTGGAGTCTCCATGTTCTCCCCATGTCTCCGGTTTCTATGTTGTCTGTTATCGGGGGAGAGGCGGGCTGTTTGAATGTCAACCAATCGGAAACGCGGACGCATGTTAAGGGCGCGCCCACAACACAAACAATGCAAATTAGGTCATATATATATATATATATATATATATATATGCGGCATGGTGGCTTAGTGGTTAGCATGTTCGCCTCTCAGCACTAGGGATTCTCGGTTCGAATCCCCATCTGGGTGGAGTTTCCATGTCCTCCCCGTGTCCACGTGGGTTTCCTCCGGGTTCTCCGGTTTCCTCCCACAGTCCAAAAACATGGATCAGGTCAATTGAGTTCTTCGAATTGCCCCATATAGAGTGTGTTTGTGTGCGTGTCTGTGTGTGTGAATTGAGTTCTCCAAATTGCCCCATATAGAGTGTGTGCCCAGCAATGGATTGGCACCCTGTCCTGGGTGTATCTGCCCAGTGCCCGAAACGTTCTCCCCTGGATGGGCATGGGCATGGTGAACCACCCCCCCACGACCCTAATAGAGGATAAAGTGGAAGATTATGGATGGATAATAAAAGTCATCAGGCATTTCAAAAATAACAAAACTCGTTCAATAGTATTTCAACCTTAAGCCAACCAGACCTGGATTCCTCGTAAACAGATTTCTTGGTTTTAGGAGGTTCTTTTTAAGTCCCCTGTTCAATGACACGCCGTAAAAACAATGTTAGGAAACAATATGCCATGCAAAGTGTTTGCTGAAAAGTTGTGTACGCGGTGTGTCGCGGTGGTGAGTGTGAGGTTAGAACCCATGTGATTCGTTAAAAAGTGAAATGTTGAAGTTCCACCGCGTTCTACCTTCTCCTGAGCTCGGTTCATGGACTTCTGGAACCTTTTAGCCAGGATGCCGGCTCCGGCTCCAAGGTTGCCCCCGATGTTTGTTCCGACTTTGTTCTCAGCCATCTTCTCGCCTCAGCAGCAGCGCTCTGTCGTCCTCTCTCTCTCTCCCTCACTCTCACTCTTACTCTAGCTCTCTCGCTCACCCGCTCGTTCCTTTTAAGCCCTCGCCGCCTCTGACTTCCTTCATCGCGGCAGCAGGGCGGAGTGAGGAAGCGGCCCGGCTGCCGGAGGAAGGAGATAGGCTTCAGCTTTCGCGTTTTGACGGCGTTGCGACACTGAGCCGCTTCCAACATGTTTATTCTTGTCTTCGCCTCTGAAACGAGGTTTAAATAAGCCGCTGGTAAAGCGCCACAGGAGCCAAACGCGAACAAATTAGGCGGACACTCGGTCACATTTCAAACCACACGCAAAACCAGCGGCGGGCACCTGAACCGCGCAGTTAACTTACTAGTGTTTAGTGTTCTTGTATTGCGGCATTGGGCCAGTTTGGGACGCGGCCCTTCAATGTGCGACAGTTAATTGAAAATTACCCGGATGAAGACCCTGCTTCATAACGAACTATATCAGCGTTTAATAAAGCAAAACGGTCTGAGAGGGGGCGGCATGGTGGCTTAGTGTTTAGCATGTTCTCCTCTCAGCACTAGGGATTCCAGGTTCGAATCTCCATCTGGGTGGAGTTTCCATGTTCTTCCCGTGTCCGTGTGGGTTTCCTCCGGGTTCTCCGATGTCCTCCCACAGTCCAAAAACATGGATCAAGGTCAATTGAATTCTCCAAATTGCCCCATATACTGTAGAGTGTGTCTGTGTGAGTGAGTGTGTGCCCAGTGATAGATTGGCGCCGTGTCCTGGGTGTATCTGCCCAGCGCCCTGAAACATTCTCCTCTGGACGGGTATGGGGAACCGCCCCCCCGCGACCCCAACAGAGGATAAAGCGGAAGATAATGGATGGAATCCCAATCTGGGTGGAGTATCCATGTTCTCCCCGTGTCCGTGTGGGTTTTCTCCAGGGTTCTCAGGTTTCCTCCCACAGTCCAAAAACATGGATCAAGTCAAGTGAGTTCTCCAAATTGCCCCATATAGAGTGTGTATGTGTGAGGGAGTGCGCGTGCCCAGTGATAGATTGGCGCCCTGTCCTGGGTGTATCCGCCCAGCGCCCGAGACGTTCTTCCTTGGATGGGCATGGGGAACCCCCCCGCGACCCTAGTAGAGGATAAAGCGGAAGATAATGGATCAATGGATGGATGGATGGTCTGAGAGGGCGTGGCATTGAGAATAAATCAGTCCCACCTCTCTCCCATGATATATTGACAATAATACACAGTGTCTTATTGCTTTTATAAAACAGTTACAAACACACTATAATAAAAACTAGGTGTAATTCATACATGTGTTTAAAATCGTTAATAAACTGGTCCTCCGCAACGTAATCTAGTCCGTTTTTTTAAAAGCCTAGTTTCTCTAACGACCAAATGCTACCATCTAGTGGCCAAATTACAGAATACAGTTTATTAAGAAATTGGAAAATAATGTATTATATTTCACGCATTGATACGAATGTAAAGCAATCAGACGTGTGTTATTGTGAATAATGTCACGGCTGGACAATCAGCTCAGCCAATCAGGTTTAAGGAGCGAAACTACCCGTTTTATAGACCAGTTTAATGTCCGACTTGTTTGTTATTATTGAAACAATGACACATTGATTTTAAAAGACTTGTTGACATTGTATTAAGTAAAAGTTTTACAACAAATTAAAACTATGGGTAGTTGCGGTCCTTAAATCCGATTGGCTGAGCTGTTTTTCCAGCCGTTACATTATTGACATTAACAGACACCACTGCCTCACATTTGTATCAGTGCGTGTGATAATCAATATTCATTCATTCATTCATTCATTATCTTCCGCTTATCCTCTATTAGGGTCGCGGTGGGGTTCCCCATGCCCATCCAGGGGAGAACGTCTCGGGCGCTGGGCAGACAGACCCAGGACAGGGCGCCAATCCATCGCTGGGCACACACTCACTCACACAGACACACTCTATAGGGGGCAATTTTGAGAATTCAATTAACTTGTTCCATGTTTTTGGACTGTGGGAGGAAACCGGAGAACCCCCCCCCCCCCCCCCCCCCCCCCCCCCCCCCCCCCCCCCCCCCCCCCCCCCCCCCCCCCCCCCCCCCCCCCCCCCCCCCCCCCCCCCCCCCCCCCCCCCTCAATACATTATTTTAATTCATGTACCATAACTGGAAATACATATTAATATAAACAGCTGGTATCCTGTTACTCAGCAATCGCACTTTTCTGTGATTTATTTACAGTCATGCCGCCTTCTCGTACCATCCATCCATCCATTTTCTTCCACTTTGTCCTCTACTTGGGTCGTGGTGGGGTTCCCCATGCCCATCCAGGGGAGAACGTTTTGGGCGCTGGGCAGATACACCCAGGACAGGGCGCCAATCTATTGCTGGGCACACACACTCACTAAAACACACTCTATATGGGGCAATTTGGAGGATTGATTTGACCTTGATCCATGTTTTTGGACTGTGGGAAGGAACCTGGAGGAAACCCACACGGACACAGGGAGAACATGGAAACTCCACCCAGATTGGGATTCGAACCAGGAATCACTAGTGCTGAGAGGAGAACATGCCAACCACTAAGCCACCTGTCTAACCCTGTCATCTCGTACCTTATTGCTTTATTGCTCCAATATTAAACCTGTGTTCTGACCCCAATCATAAAGTTGGCTTTGGATATAAACTTCTGATTAATGGCCAAATGTAAATGTAAACATTTGTGTATCATGATCCCCAGATCGGGGCGGCACGGAGGCTTAGTGTTTAGCACGTTCTCCTCTCAGCACTAGGGATTCCCGGTTCGAATCCCCATCTGGGTGGAGTTTCCATGTTCTCCCCGTGTCTGCGTGGGTTTCCTCCGGGTTCTCCGGTTTCCTCCCACAGTCCAAAAACATGGATCAAGTTAATTGAATTCTCCAAATTGCCCCCTATAGAGTGTGTCTGTGTGAGTGAGTGTGTGCCCAGCGATGGATTGGCGCCCTGTCCATCTGCCCAGCGCCCGAGACGTTCTCCCCTGGATGGGCATGGGGAACCGCACCGCGACCCTAATAGAGGATAAAGTGGGAGATAATGAATGAATGAAAAGGATCCCCAGATCTCACTATCCACAGGGATGTATATTATAAAACTACACAAGTTCAGCAATATTTGCAAATGAACCTAATTTACTCCATAAACATTTCTGCATCCGTGGGACCATTTCCACGTAAAACATGTTTTCACATCCGTGACCCACTTCCTTGTAAACTCGTGAACCACATGACATTTGTAAATTCCCTCCTTTTTTGTGGCTTTCTAACAAAAAAACTTTTGGTAAAGAAAACTACAATTATTAAGTGTCCATTACCTCCACTTACCATATAGATGGACTTTGTAGTCCAGCTGGGTTCTTTGTTTTTGTTAGTCTTCGGTTGGTTGGTTGTTCTCTCTTGGTCAGGACCATCACAGAACAGTAGGTATTATTTGGGGGGTGGATTGTTTATTGGGTGGCATGGTGTCTTAGTGGTTGGCACGTTCTCCTCTCAGCACTAGGGATTCCCAGTTCGAATCCCATTCTGGGTGGAGTTTCCATGTTCTCCCCATGTCTGCGTGGGTTTCCTCCGGGTTCTCCGGTGTCCTCCCAAAGTACAAAAACATGGATCAAGTCAATTGAGTTCTCCAAATTGCCCCATATAGAGTGTGTCTGTGTGAGTGAGTGAGTGTGTGTCCAGTGATAGATTGGTGTCCTGTCCTGGGTGTATCTGCCCAGCGCCCGAGATGTTCTCCCCTGGATGGGCAAGAGAACCCCCCCCCCGCGACCCTAATAGAGAATAAAGAGGAAGATAATGGATGGATGGGTGTAGTAAGAATTAGATATCTTAGATATCTGATGGGGGCGGAACGGTGGCTTAGTGGTTAGCATGTTCTCCTCTCAGCACTAGGGATTCCTGGTTTGAATCCAAATCTGGGCGGAGTTTCCATGTTTTCCCTGTGTCTGCGTGGGTTTCCTCCGGGTTCTCCAGTTTCCTCCCACAGTCCAAAAACATGGATTAAGGTAAATTGAATTAACCAAATTGCCCCATATAGAGTGTGTTTGTGTGTGTGAGTGAGTGTGTGCCCAGTGATAGATTGGCGCCCTCTCCTGGGTGTATCTGCCCAGCGCCCAAAACGTTCTCCCCTGGATGGGCATGGGGAACCCCTCCCCGCGCGACCCTAATAGAGGATAAAGCAAAAGATAATGAAAAGATGGTTTATTGTCAGCTCTGCAGTGACACTGATGTGAGAGGGTTTCGTCCACCTTAGTGACTATAGGAATAATGCACAAACCAAATAATACCTGCTCTGTGGTGGTACTATTGGGGTCCTGACCATTACAGAACAAAGGGGACGTACACAGTGTGTAGTCTAGTCCACAGATGTTTGTCTGTCTGAAATCGTAGAACTACTTTTACCCATGAAAGAGGTCTTGCACAGGGATCACTTCCTAAAAGTTTGTAGACCACAAGTCAGTGGTGACTTTTCTTCTGTTTAATTGTGGATGTTGGTTTAAATTGGGCGGCACGGTGGCTTAGTGGTTAGCACGTTCGCCTGTGGGCGCTAGGGATTCCCGGTTCGAATCCCCATCTGGGTGGAGTTTCCATGTTCTCCCCGTGTCTGTGTGGGTTTCCTCCGGGTTCTCTGGTTTCCCCCCACAGTCCAAAAACATGGATCAAGTTAATTGAATTCTCCAAATTGCCCCATATAGAGTGTGAGTGTGTGAGTGAGTGTGTGCCCAGCGATGGATTGGTGCCCTGTCCTGGGTCTATCTGCCCAGCGCCCGAAACGTTCTCCCCTGGATGGGCATGGGGAACCCCCCCTGTGACCCTAATAGAGGATAAAGCGGGAGATAATGAATGAATGAATGGTTTCATTTGCTAAGATCACTGAAAGAGGGAGGGCCTTATGTGTTGGATCATACAACTCAGTATTTTACAGAAGCCTGATTTACAAATTTGCTTAGAAGTGAAATTTAAATTTATAACAATATTGCTAATAAGGGTGGCACGGTGCCTTAGAGGTTGGCATGTTCTCCTCTCAGCACTATGGATTCCCGGTTCGAATCCCAATCTGGGTGGAGTTTCCATGTTCTCCCCGTGTCCACGTGGGTTTCCTCCAGGTTCTCCGGTTTCCTCCCACACTCAAAAAACATGGATCAAGTCAATTGAGTTCTCCAAATTGCCCCATATAGAGTGTGTCTGTGTGAGTGAGTGTGTGCCCAGCGATGGATTGGCGCCCTGTCCTGGGTGTATCTGCCCAGCGCCCGAGACGTTCTCCCCTGGATGAGCATGGGGAACCCCCCCGCGACACTAAAAGAGGATAAGCGGGAGATAATGAATGAATGAATGAATGAATAAACATAAACCTCTAAGATCATTGCAGATGTGGATTTTATTCCTATGATTTATTTATTTAGTTAATTTTTATTTTGTGTTTATTTGTCTGTTTATTCTGTAACCTGAGACGTTCTGCCCTGGATGGGCATGGGGAACCCCCCCCCCCAACCCTAATATAAAGCGGGAGATAATGGATGAATGAATGAATGAATGTTTAAAAGCAATGCAACATCGTGGCCACCAGACGGCAGCACTGACACTGTTTTGACCAAAGTCACTGTAACTGTAATGCAGGTTTACTGAACCCAGCAGAAGGGGCACACCGAGGCATTCCCAGGCCAACCAAGAAATATATCTCCATCATGTCCGGGGGCGGCACGGTGGCTTAGTGGTTGGCATGCTCTCCTCTCAGCACTAGGAATTCCCGGTTCTAATCCCAATCTGGGTGGATTTTCCATGTCCTCCCCGTGTCCCCGTGGGTTTCCTCTGGGTTCTCCGGTTTCCTCCCACAGTCCAAAAACATGGATCAAGGTGAATTGAGTTCTCCAAATTGCCCCATATAGAGTGTGTATGTTTGAGTGTGTGCCCAGCGATAGATTGGTGCCCTGTCCTGGGTGTATCTGCCCAGCGCCCGAAACGTTCTACCCCTGGATGGGCATGGGGAACCCCCCTCCCGCCCTCGTGACCGTAATAGAGGAAAAAGCGGAAGATGATGGATGTATCCTGATGACCTCTTCCAGCAGCAAAGCCAAAATGGTTCAGGATGGTTCAAGGAGCACAACAACCCATTTGAGGTGTTGACTCCGCCTCCAAATCCCTCATCTCCCAATCCAATCCAGCGTCTGTGGGATGTGCTGGACGAACAATTCTGATTCATGGAAGCTCCACCTCACAATTTACATGTGTTAAAGGTGCACCTTTAGGGGGCTAGTGGAGAACATGTCAAGAAGTCAGGACGGATTTGGCAAAATAGGGACCAATACAGGGGCAGCACGGTAGCTTAGTGATTAGCATGTTCTCCTCTCAGCACTAGGGATTCCCGGTTCGAATTCCCATCTGGGTGGAGTTTTCTCCATGTCCGCGTGGGTTTCCTTTGGGTTTTCCGGTTTCCTCCCACAGTCCAAAAACATGGATAAAGTCAATGGAATTCTCCAAATTGCCCCATATAGAGTGTGTCTGTGTGAGTGAGTGTCCAGTGATAGATTGGCTCCCTGTCCTGGGTGTATCTGCCCAACGCCTGAAACGTTCTCCCCTGGATGGGCATGGGGAACCCCCCCACGACCCTAATAGAGGATAAAGAGGAAGATGATGGATGGATGGGACAATACAATATTAGGGAGATCACTTGTGTGTGTGTGTGTGTGTGTGTGTGTGTGTGTGTGTGTGTGTATGCACAGCGATAGATTGGCACCCCTGCCCAGCGCCTGAAATGTTCTCCTCTGGAGGAGGATTAAGCAGACAATAACAAAATGATACGAATCAACTAACTTATGGTAAAAGTGATCAATTTATTAAATTATTTAAAAGGAAAACACATGTAAGCACAAAAAGAAACATGACCGACTAACTTAACGTAACGTCAGCGTGACAAACACTGCAAAAGAAAGACATGAACAGCTTTTTCAGTGGCAGCACTAACAGACACGAGGAGATGGACGAACGGGAAGCTGCAGAACACGGTCAGTGAGGACATGTAGCGGAATGAGATCATATGGACTGGAAAGTAGACTCGAGCTCCAGACTGCGAGCCAAACTTACATGAGCCTTTGTCTGTCGTCCTTTTAAACTCCGTGAAACAGACGGATTTAAATAGTCTGTACGCAATGAACAGAACCAAAGCTGAGAACAAGGCAGTGGACAGAGTTCAAAAAATATTTAAAAAAACATCCAGAAAACCTCAAAAAAACCTTTTCCATTGAGACTGACTGCGGTAAGGATGTTCGTTTTTAATCAAATGAAACACAAACCTCAAGTTTAAACAGCAGCATTTACATATATGAATAAAATAGAATTTCTTTCTGTCCAGGAATTTAAAAAAAATAATAAAAAGTCAAAAAATTTTCTTTGAGAAGGTCACCTAGTATTCGGTCTGTAAAAAATAGGTTATTTAGTTATTTCTTTAATTTCTTTTTACTAAGTGAGGCGCAAGAACAGTACAAGAAGTACAAGCCAACAGTACTGCAGTAGAAGGAGCCCTTTCCCTTGCATGCCCATCTCTCATACAGACACTCTGTCCACTCACTGAGGAACATGAACACTGAGTCCACACCAGCTCCATTTTCCAACTTTTTTAAAAAGCAGAAGCTCAATAAAAACACCCATTTTCTGTCATCTATCCATCAGAAGTGATGCAACCATGACCCTCTATAGAAAACATCCATGTCCAAGTGCTTCGTCAGCTGTTCCACTGATTGTGTGATCACTGAGAGGACAAACTGGCTCTCACGAGCAAGGTTTTATTCTTATTATCCTTAGAAATCTTGAATTAAAATTTGAAATAAAAACGAACCACTGCAATTTAAGGCAGAGACACCGAATTTCACCAACTCAAAACAGAATACTGCTCAGATTTAAGACACGAACTCAACGCCACCACCGTCCAATACGGACTCCCATTAAAGCAGCAGGTCAATATAAAGTTGGATAGAATCCACTTAGTGAGAATTTGAAAGCAGATAAGACGTTACATTCTGAGAACGGACGGAACGTAAAGCGCAATATAATAAATAATCTCAAAATAAGAAGTTCTGGAATCAAAATGCAGCAGACGTCCAGGTTTTAAGGCAACATCGCTTCTGTCCTCGTTGTGAATGCAATCGAATGAAATCTCAACGGCAACTTTGTACAGCAGGAGACGAATTCTATTGATGTCCAACAGAATTGGACGGAAAGGAAGAGCCTCCTGCAGAATATGGTTCTTCACAGTATTTCTAAAGAGCAGCTGTGACCAATGTGGCATCTTCGGTGAAATAGCCTTCAAAAAATAATAAAAAATAAAGATTAATTAATGTTAAACACACTAATCCACACACAAACCCTCTTCGGTCTCGCAGTGGATTCATAACGTCCTTATATTTTACTAGAAAAAATAATTCATTCATTCATTATCTTCCGCTTATCCTCTATTAGGGTCGCGGTGGGGTTCCCCATGCCCATCCAGGGGAGAACATCTCGGGCGCTGGGCAGATAGACCCAGGACAGGGCGCCAATCCATCGCTGGGCACACACTCACTCACAGTCACACTATAAACGGGGCAATTTTGAGAATTCAATTAACTTGATCCATGTTTTTGGACTGTGGGAGGAAACCGGAGAACCCGGAGGAAACCCACGCAGACACGGGGAGAACATGGAAACTCCACCCAGATGGGGATTCGAACCCGGAATCCCTAGTGCTGAGAGGCGAACGTGCTAACCACTAAGCCACCGTGCCAGAAAAAATAATACATACGCTAAAAGGCAATACTCATTCATTCATCCATTATCTTCCGCTCTATCCTCTATTAGGGTCGCGGGGGGGGGGGGGTTCCCATGCCCATCCAGGGGCGAACGTTTCGGGCGCTGGGCAGATACACCCAGGACAGGGCGCCAATCTATTGATGGGCATTAAAGGCAATCCTTCTACATTTAATTTTAAACGGGATCCATTCCTTTTAGTCTTTAATTCTCTTGATACAGTGCCAGCTGACTGACCCTCCCCTTTCCCCTCCCCTCTGTTGTTTTGGTCTGTGTCTGTCTGTGCTGTGGGTGTGTGTGTTTGTTAATAAGTTTAGGGGTTATAAAATAATAAAAACTAAATTCTTGAGGATGTCTTAAATAAATAGACACTGTTTAATTTCTGGTATTATAATGTTATTCACTGTTATATTCTTGTTTATTGTATTACTGATTTTACTCCTCAATAAAAAAATTTTAAAAAATTAATAAAATAAATTAAACACACATTTCATATTTAAATTTTGCATCAAACAGAAAGCTGTAGAAGGTTTCATGTTAATGTATCCAAAAATCCACACCACGACTCGTTTACCGCACTCTAATGATTTGCATGCAGGATTTTCATTCATGTTCTCCTCTCAGCACTAGGGATTCCCGGTTCGAATCCCAATCTGGGTGGAGTTTCCATGTTCTCCCCGTGTCCGTGTGGGTTTCCGCCGGGTTCTCCGGTTTCCTCCCAGTCCAAAAAGATGGAACAAGTCAATTGAGTTCTCCAAATTGCCCCATATAGAGTGTGTTTCTGTGAGTGTGTGCCCAGCAATAGATTGGCGCTCTGTCCTGGGTGTATCTTTCCAGCGCCCGAAACGTTCTCCCCTGGATGGCATTGGGGAACCCCCCCACCCCCCGCGACCCTAATATAAGCGGAAGATAATGGATGGATTTTCATTCCTACAGTCATCACTTGGTATTTCAGCTTGCCTACTCCCATGCACTGCTTGTCAGCCTTGCATCCTGCACGATCGAACCTCTTCAGCTGATCCAGAACTCTGCAGCTCATGTAGATCATGTTGTGTGATACTGAAAAACTAAGTTTTCCAATCTTTGAAAATGTACATCTGGCGTCTGCACAGTCTGTACATGGGGGTCCTACTCGGAACACTAAAGCTGCTTTGAGACAATGCAATGCAATGCAAATAAACTTAAACTTGTGCTTAGCATGCTCGCCTCTCTTGCTGGGGATACAGGTTTGTATTCTGATCTGGGTGCAGTTCCCCATGTTCTCCTCATGTCCATGTGGGTTTTATCAAAGTCCTCCGGTTGTGACCCACAGACCAAAATCATGGATTAAGATGACTTGGCTGCTCAAAATTGCCCCTACATAGTGATTGTCTGCCCAGGATGGAGTGGCACCCTGTAATGTTCTTCTCCAGATGGGTATGAACCTAATGCCCAGTATAGGGTTATTCAGAAGATAATAAGATGAGAATCAAGAACACAACAACTTAAAACGACCAAAAACTTGGATTCAAGATGACTTGCCTGCTTAAAATTGCCCCTACATAGTGAGTGTCTGCCCAGGATGGAGTGGCGCCCTGTCAAAATGTCCCCCCCCCCCCCATGAACCTAATGCCCAGTATAGGGTTAATCAGAAGGTAATAAGATAAGAATTAAGAACACAAAAATTTCCACGACCAAAATCATGGATTCAAGATGATTTGGCTGCTCAAAATTGCCCCTACATAGCGAGTGTCTGCCCAGGATGGAGTGACGCCCTGTAATGTTCTTGAAAAAACTAAAAACTTAAAACAAACACTACAATCAGCATACCTGTTGAGTTCTCAAGCATCACGCAGCACAAGTGACCTGACTTATCCTGCTGTACAGCTCTTCAGCGTCTGGCCTGTCCTGTGGATTAACAGCGAGCATGTCCTGTAAAAGGCTTCGTAGTGCACTAGACATGTGTGAACGGCGCCGCTGTGGAATGCTCAGCACCATCTTTGGATTCTCAAGCAACGCCTCGCCCACGGGCACAATCTCTGCACCCTGACGCACATAGGTGCCAAGCAGCTCCCGCTTAGACTCGCCATCGATGAACGTAATCATCTCCATCATGGCCCAGATGATAATACCCAGAGCAAAAATATCCGCCTTGGCCGTGTAATGACCCTCCCACACCTCGGGCGCCATGTAGAAGTCCGAGCCACATGCAGAAGACAACCAGTATCGGTTTACATTGAGGCCGTTTTTGTTGTCCGTGTCATTGCCGCCGCTGGGGCTCAATGCAAACCCTGCACATACTTTGCTCAGTCCGAAGTCGGCCACTTTAACCACAGGCACACCGGAGCGCTCCGAGATCAGGATGTTGTCTGGCTTGAGGTCTCTATGCACAATGTTGTTCTGGTGAAGGAAAGCTACCGCACTGCTCAGCTGCAGCATGAAGCTGGCCTTCGTGTTTGCATTGGGGTGCCGGGACAGGACAAAATGGTTTAGGTCTCCGCCGTCACAGAACTCCATCACAAACCATAAGTAACACGGCTCGTCTGGGACTGACATCACACGTTCACCTGCACAAACATCCATGAAGAATATTTATAACAATACAATACACATTTAGCACATTCACAGTCTACAGTCAAAAACAAAAATCGAATAGCGTGGTCGCCCCGTTGGTAGGGTGGAGGATTAATCTGAAGGCTTGAACCCCAAATGACAGCGTGAGACCCTAAGCAAGGCCCTTAAATGTAGTGCTGCAGGGGTGCTGGGTCATGGCTGACCCTGTGCTCTGAGCCCAAACATGAAGTTGGGATACCTTATGCAACATAAAAGCATAAGGTACGAATGTCTTTGTACCTCGGATAATTTTGCATATATTATAACACGTGGCTTAGTGGTTGGCATGTTCTCCTCTCAGCACTAGGGATTTCCGGTTTGAATCCCAATCTGGGTGGAGTTTCCATGTTCTCCCCGTGTCTGCGTGGGTGAATTCTCCAAATCGCCCCATATAGAGTGTGTCTGTGTGAGTGAGTGTGTATCCAGTGATAGATTGGTGTCCTGTCCTGGGTGTATCTGCCCAGCACCCGAAACTTTCTCCCCTGGATGGGCATGGGGCACCCCCCCGCAACCCTAATAGAGGATAAAAGCGGAAGATAATGAATGAATGAATAACATTTTTCCTTTGAGATTAATAAAGTGATAAGTGGAAAGTGACTTGTAGTAGCTGGTAGATATAGAAATCCATTTGCTACACTGAATGCACACCCATGCAGATAAACACTTATTAAAAAGCTTTTTATTTATTACACAGAATTCTCTAAACACTCCCTGATCACTGAAACCAACATTAGGACAATGAATATTTGTCAATAAATTAATCTTGTTAACATAAACCCTGATAACAGTTCAATTCTGCGGAAATGCTTGCCCACGACGCACTGAGCAGCATTTGGAGGAATCCAAACATCATATCAGCACAAAGGACATTATACCAACTCTCAAGCACAGTGGTGGAGTGGTGATGATTTGGGTTTTCTCACATGACGTGGGCATTATGCAAGTTTCAGCATGCTAATTCTACTGAAATATCACACAATCTGGTAAACGCATCACTTTCGTGTGGCACTACTCGTAGCCCATTGAATCACCCAGGGAGGAGATTTCATAACACTACTTTACATAATAAAATTTATTTACACACTTCCGTCAGGACGGAAAATTGTGTCCTCATCATGCCAGACAAACTTCAAATGCACCACAACATCCCTATAATAAACAATATTAAAATTTATTTAAAAATAGGGCGGCACAGTGGCTTAGTGTTTAGCACGTTCGCCTCTCAGCACTAGGGATTCCCGGTTCGAATCCCCATCTGGGTGGAGTTTCCATGTTCTCCCCGTGTCTGCGTGGGTTTCCTCCAGGTTCTCCGGTTTCCTCCCACAGTCCAAAAACATGGAACAAGTTAAATGAATTCTCAAAATTGCCCCCTATAGAGTGTGTCTCTGTGAGTGAGTGTGTGCCCAGCGATGGATTGGCACCCTGTCCTGGGTGTATCTGCCCAGCGCCCGAGACGTTCTCCCCTGGATGGGCTTGGGGAACCCCACCGCGACCCTAATAGAGGATAAGCGGAAGATAATGAATGAATGAATATTTAAAAATAGAAGTGAATATTACATAAGAATCCCAGGTTAATGGTTGGGGTCAGAGTGCATGGTCAATGCCCCTGGGGTAATGCAGGTAAGAAAGACCCCATTGGCAGCTTTGGTGGACAGAGGTTTGACCTGCCAAACTCAGATTGACGGACCAACAACAAACCCACTGAGCTAACGCTGACACACACACAACAAAAAAAATTTCAATGGCGGTCAGTTGAATATCGTCAAACACAGCACTAAGCCTCACGCATGTGTCTTTATCACCTGTATATTTGGCCCAAACATAACTGTACATATTTATTATTAATTTTTAAAAAATTGTTAATCATGTAAAAGTCTTTTATGCATGTCTTTAAAACGTAGTTAAATTCATTCATTCATTATCTTCCGCTTTATCCTCTATTAGGGTCGCGGGGGGGTTCCCCATGCCCATCCAGGGGAGAACGTCTCGGGCGCTAGGCAGATAGACCCAGGACAGGGCGCCAATCTGTCACTGGTCACACACTCACTCACACAGACACACTCTATATGGGGCAATTTGGAGAATTCAATTGATTCATGAGACTGAGAATTCAGTTGATTCAGGTTTTTGGACTGTGGGAGGAAACCAGAGAACCCGGAGGAAAGCAGACTGAGATTCGAACCGTTGAATCCCTAGCTCTGAGAGAACATGCTCACCACTAAGCCACCGTGCTGCCCACGTAGTTAAATTCATTCATTATCTTCCACTTTATCCTCTATTAGGGTCGAGGGGCGGTTCCCCAGGCCCATCCAGGGGAGAACGTCTCGGGCGCTGGGCGGATACACCCAGGACAGGATGCCAATCTATCGCTGGGCACACACTCACTCACACAATCTATCACTGGGCACACAATCACTCACACATACACACATATGGGGCAATTTAGAGAATTCCACTGATCTTGATCCATGTTTTTGGACTGCGGGAGGAAACCAAAGAACCAGGACTAAACCCACGCAGACACGGGGAAAACATGAAAACTCCACCCAGATGGGGATTCGAATTGGGAGGCGCTGAAAGGCGAACGTGCTAACCACTAAGCCACCGTGCCTCCACACATAGTTAAATTGAATTATAAATTGAAAAGAAATAGTGACACATATATATATATATATATATAGCGGCACGGTGGCTTAGTGGTTAGCACGTTCGCCTCTCAGCGCTAGGGATTCCCGGTTCGAATCCCCATCTGGGTGGAGTTTCCATGTTCTCCCCGTGTCTGCGTGGGTTTCCTCCGGGTTCTTCGGTTTCCTCCCACAGTCCAAAAACATGGATCAAGTTAATTGAATTCTCAAAAATTGCCCCGTTTAGAGTGTGTCAGTGTGAGTGAGTGTGTGCCCAGCGATGGATTGGTGCCCTGTCCTGGGTCTATCTGCCCTGTCCCACCGCGACCCTAATAGAGGATAAGCGGAAGATAATGAATGAATGAATGAATATATATATATAAATCACCTCCACAGCAAAAATGCATGATGATGAAGTGAAAGGTCTAATTGAATGATGCAACAACAACGTAGTGCCCAACACTCCAAAACAAAGGAAATGAGTGGATCTGAGAAAGAAAGCAGACCTTCTCTCTCTCCATGTCACTGAAGTACTGAAATGAGTGGAGAGTGTGAACATCCTTGTACTCCACATAAAACATCCATCATAGACTCCTAACAGCATATACCTAACCACTTGTTCTCTAAAACAAATAAATAAATAATTCCAGAGATTTTAGGACTTCGTGAGAAACAGGAGACGAAATGCAAACACCCACCAGCAAACTATTCCAAAACAATGAAAACACTGTTCCTCTTTTAAATCTCTGGTTTCTTTATCTTTATAAGGCCTCTCTCAGCTGCTAACAGCCTGCTATGCTAATGCTAAATAGCTAACTAGGGAATACTATTTAATCTGCAAAGCACACCATATCCTTTCATTCATCCATTATCTTCCGCTTTATCTTATATTCGGGTCGCGGGGGGGTTCCCCATGCCCATCCAGGGGAGAATGTTTTGGGCGCTGGGCAGATACACCCAGGACAGGGCGCCAATCTATCACTGGTCACACACAGACACAGACACACTTTATATGGGGCAATTTCAATTATATGGGGAGAATTCAATTGACCTGGATCCATGTTTTTGGAGGAAACCGGAGATCCACGCGGACACAGGGAAAACATGGAAACTCCACCCAGATTGGGATTGGAACCGGTAATCCCTATGTTCTCAATGCCCATCCAGGGGAGAACGTTTCGCGCGCTGGGCAGATACACCCAGGACAGGGCACCAATCTATCGCTGGGCACACACTCACTCACACAGAGACACACTCTATATGGGGCAAGTTGGAAACTCAATTGACCTGGATCCATGTTTTTGGAAACCGGAGAACCCGGAGGAAACCCACACGGATACAGGGAGAACATGGAAACTCCACCCAGATTGGGATTTGAACCGGGCGCTGAGAGGAGAACATGCCAACTACTAAGCCACCGTGCCGCCCCCCCCTGTGGTATTATAAATAACTCCCAAGAACCACGTGACGGTCGAGATGTTGCGTCACAAAACATTCTCGGCCCAACACACGAAGTAGAGAGTTGCGTATTGTCTCTTTAAAGCGGAGGTGCATAAAACACGAGGCTCACCTTTTAACGAAGTCTCCACCAAACGCAAATACTGCTTCGAGCGCTTGTTCCCGTGGCTTATCTTCTGCGCCATGTCTCTCCTCTGGAGAACACACTCCTCCAGATGCACCACGTTCTCATGGCGTTTCTCCAAACTGGTCAGAGCCCAGAACTCGGCCAGGGCGAGCTCCACGTTCTCCGGCGCGTCGCAGCGCAGCTTCTTCACCGCCACCACGTTCCCCGAGCTCCTCGCCACCGCCTCGTAAACCACCCCGTAGCTGCCCCGGCCCAGCTCCCGAACCAGGTTGTACCGCGGGGCCGCCAGCTTTCGCTCCAGCAGCCCGTTGTGGAGCCAGCCGCCACCGCCGTCCCCCTCGAGCGAGTCGTCCCCGGGGCTCCGTGCGGGCGGGACGGCGGCGGGCTCACGCTTTGTCCGGGCTCGCTGAGGCGTCTCGCTCCGCTTGCAGGCCCGCGTTAGCCGCTTTCTCCCTCCGTCTTCGGCGTCCATTACCGCTCATTACTCCATGTCCAACTTTCAGAAATGTCGCTGTGCAGGCGCACACACCACACCGTCGCGCTGCCCGAAGCTCGGACCGCTGCAGCGGACTGTGTGTTTGCTTTGCTCGCTCGTCCTCAGCTCACGCCATTTAGAACGTTTGAATGGCGGGACCCGCGTGCCGTCGAATTCGGACGCCCCGGCCGAATTCGACGCCTCAGCGCGCATGCGCGTTGCTTAACCCTTAACCACGCGCTTAGCCATTCAACCAGGGGCAGTTTTAGGGTTTTAGGATTTTAAAACATCAATCCATCCTTTATTCTTTATCCTCTATTAGGGTTGCGGAGGGAGGGGGGTTCCCCATGCCCATCCAGGGGAGAACGTTTCGGGCGCTGGACAGATACACCCAGGACAGGGCGCCAATCTATCGCTGGGCACACACTCACTCACACAGACACACTCTATATGGGGCAATTTGGAGAACTCAATTGACTTGATCCATGTTTTTAGACTGTGGGAGGAAACCGGAGAACCCGGAGGAAACCCACGCGGACACAGGGAGAACATGGAAACTCCACCCAGATGGGGATTTGAACCAGGAATCCCTAGTGCTGAGAGGAGAACATGCCAACCACTAAGCCACCGTGCCGCCCGGGTTTTAAAACATCAGATCCCTTATTCCACTTTAAAAAGTGCCCTTTCTTGAGTGTATTTATCCACATTACAACTGTTGTAACATTCATTTTGTTTGATCATTTATTATTTCATTATTATCCTTTCATTCATTATCTTCCGCTTATCCTCTATTAGGGTCGCGGGGGGGTGCCCCATGCCCATCCAGGGGAGAACGTCTCGGGCGCTGGGCAGATAGACCCAGGACAGGGCGCCAATCCATCGCTGGGCACACACTCACTCACACATACACACTCTAAATTGGGCAATTTTGAGAATTCAATTAACTTGATCCATGTTTTTAGACTGTGGGAAGAAACCGGAGAACCCGGAGGAAACCCACGCAGACACGGGGAGAACATGGAAACTCCACCCAGATTGGGATTCGAACTGGGAATCCCTAGCGCTGAGAGGCGAATGTGCTAACCACTAAGCCACCGTGCCGCCTCATTTATTATTTATATTGGATAAAATTTAATTGCAGGCGGCACAGTGGCTTAGTGGTTGGCATGTTCTCCTCTCAGCGCTAGGGATTCCCAGTTCAAATCCCAATCTGGGTGGAGTTGCCATGTTCTCCCCGTGTCCGTGTGGGTTTCCTCCGGATTCTCCGGTTTCCTCCCACAGTCCAAAAACATGGATCAAGTCAATTGAATTCTCCAAATTGCCCCATATAGAGTGTGTCTGTGTGAGTGAGTGTGTGCCCAGTGATGGATTGGCGCCCTGTCCTGGGTCTATCTGCCCAGCGCCTGAAACCTTCTCCCCTGGATGGGCATGGGGAACCCCCTCACGAACCCAATATGGGATAAAGCGGAAGATAATGAATGAATGAATGAAATTAAATTACATTTGAAATGCACATATATGCACAACACACTACTTCAGTCGACATCGGTTATAGTGCAATAATTGTGCAGTTTTTTAAATGTTTAAAAAATAATGTAAATTGCACAGTGTAAATACATATTTCATACATTTTTATTTGAAAATTTAACATTTTATTCATATAACCTTATGTGATGTCAGGGAAGAATTTCACTGCTGGCTGTACCATGTACTGTATATCTACGCATGTGACAAATAAACCTGATTTGATTTGAAATGTGTTTGTCAGCAGTTGGGAGCACATTTAGTTTTATTAATTATGTTTTGATTAAATGAACCTGAGCTTCGGCAGAAAAGCATGAATCTGTTTTACGAGTCCGTCACAGATGAGACTTTTAATAAGGTTTTGATTTGAAATACCATAACTCTGCAAAAGTTTGCGCCTTCAGAAAAATTCTGACGGTTTCTGAAAGCTGAGAAGCTGCTGTTTACAGCCGACATACATTCATTCATTTTCATTATCTCCCGCTTCATCCACTATTAGGGTTCCCCATGCCCATCCAGGGGAGAACATCTCGGGCGCTGGGCAGATAGACCCAGGACAGGGCGCCAATCCATCGCTGGGCACACACTCACTCACACAGACACACTCTATATGGGGCAATTTTTTTGAGAATTTTTGAGAATTCAATTAACTTGATCCATGTTTTTGGACTGTGGGAGGAAACCGGAGAACCCAGAGGAAACCCACGCAGACACGGGGAGAACATGGAAACTCCACCCAGATGGGGTTTCGAACCCAGAATCCCTAGCGCTGAGAGGCGAATGTGCTAAACCACTAAGCCACCGTGCCGCCCAGCCGACATACAGTTATTAAAAATCTGTCTCACACACACACACACACACACACACACACACACACACACACACACACACACAGAGTTTAGAAGCACAAACAGCTGATTGTGACTCCATCGTTCGGTCCCGCTGCTGGAGGAGAGGCTGCAGAGAAAGCTGCTCTCAGTTGATCTGGGGCTACTGACCAAACATCCGGGGCTTTAGACCCGAAAGCCCAGCTCTAACCACGCCCCTGCATTCAACACTAATCACAAGTGTTCGCGAATTCTGTTGATTTTTTTTTTATTTATTGTAATTACTGTAATTAATTTTCAGGCGCGAATTAACGCATTTCCCCCTAAAATAAAGCGTTTATAACTCATAAAGAAAACTAAGTTCAGTTCCAACAGTGTTGCAACAAGTTGGAACCCCGACACAAAAAGCACCCTCTCTGCGCGCGCGAACGTGACGTCAGTCTTTGCTGATCGGAAGGACGCGAGTAGTGATGAAATTCCGGCTCTTTTCAGAGAGCCGGTTCTTTTGGCTCGGCTCTCTCCCAATTGGCTCCTTTGACTCTTTATTATCAAATTATGTTCATTCATTCATTATTCACCGCTTATCCTCTATTAGGGTCGCGGGGGGGTTCTCCATGCCCATCCAGGGGAGAACGTCTCGGGCGCTGGGCAGATAGACCCAGAACAGGCCGCCAATCTATCACTGGGCACACACTCACTCACACAGACACACTCTATATGGGGCAATTTGGATATTTCAATTGACTTGATCCATGTTTTTGGACTGTGGGAAGAAACCGGAGAACCCAGAGTAAACCCACGCGGACACGGGGAGAACATGGAAACTCCACCAAGATGGGGATTCAAACTGGGAATCCCTAGTGCTGAGAGGAGAACATGCCACTAAGCCAACCACTAAGCCACCTTGTCGCCCCTGTAAAACTAATTACTACTGTAAAAACACATTAAAGGGATGAACATGAGCAAATCTGAGGCCATGGTTCTCAGTCGGAGAAGGGTAGAGAGTCCTCTCTGGGTCAGGGATCAGATCCTGCCTCCAGTGGAGGAGTTTAAGGTTCTCGGGGTCTTGTGATGGTAAGATGGAGCGTGAGATTGACAGACGGATGGGGGCGGGGTCAGCAGTGATGCGGACTCTATACCGGTCTGTTGTGGTGAAGAAGGAGCTGAGCCATAAGGCACGGCTCTCGATTTACCACTCGATCTACGTTCTGACCCTCAGCTATGGTCATGAGCTTTGAGTAATGACCGAAAGAGCGAGATCGCCAATACAAACGACCGAAATGGGTTCTCTCCGCAGGGTGGCTGGGCTCTCCCTTAGAGACAGGGTGAGAAGCTCGGTCATCCGGGAGAGACTCGGAGTGGAGCCCCTACTCCTCCACATCGAAAGGAGCCAGTTGAGTTGATTGAGGCATCTGGTAAGGATGCCTCCTGGACGCCTCCCTAGGGCGATATAAGGATAATGTTATTATAATAAAAATTGCAAAGAGACGCGAACACTGAGGTCTATATAATTAATAAAGCTCTGTGTGTGTGTGGGTTTGTACAGTATATGTGTTCCCTATGCATATCCACACTGTTGCCCTCTAGTGGTAGACTTTAGTAATGGATGCTGAAGTGTCAGGACCGCATTTCTTGACACTTCACTCCGTCAGTATCTGATTTCTTAGAAATTAGAGTACAATAATCGTAGGTTACATAATAACACACACACACACACACACACACACACACACACACACACACACACACACACACACACAAACACACACACACACACACACACACACACACACACATATATGTATATATTCATTCATCCATTATCTTCCGCTTTATCCTCCTTTATGTTCTCTATGCCCATCCAGGGGAGAACGTTTTGGGCGTTGGGCGGATAGACCCAGGACAGGGCGCCAATCCATCGCTGGGCACACACTCACTCACACACACACACTCTATATGGGGCAATTTTGAGAATTCAATTAACTTGATCCAATTTTTTGGACTGTGGGAGGAAACCGGAGAACCCGGAGGAAACTCACGCAGACACGGGGAGAACATGGAAACTCCACCCAGATGGGGATTTGAACCGGGAATCCCTAGTGCTGAGAGGAGAACATGCCAACCACTAAGCCACTGTGCAGCCTATATATATACACATTTTGTCATTTAGCAGATATATCTATATCTATATCTATATATATATATATATATATATATATATATATATATATATATATATCTGCTAAATGACAAAATGTAATGTAAATATGTATAGAACACTGAACCCTTCAGCCAGTATGTAGAAAAATGATCTTATTTTTGGTTCAAGTTGAGAAAAAAAGTTGGATTTTTTTTTTTATAGCAGGCCATATTAAAGCAGATAGCACATCCGGTCCTAAATCTGGTTCCACTGATGATGCAGTCCTGAAACTCATAAAGAATGCAGAACGTCTGATCCAGTATGTAGTAATAGTATGATCTCATTTTTGCTTCGGCAAGAAAAAAAAAGTTGAAATGGGATGCTATTAATGGTGATAATGCACCCGTTTCTAAATCTGGTTACAGTGATGATGCACTGCTGAAACTTTTACAGCCAACAGGCAACCCATTAGCCAGAATTTTTGCTTTAAAAGGAAATAATAATTAGGATGGCATTAATGGCAGATAATGCACCCCTCAATAATACTGGTTATGTTAGTGATACCGTCCTTACTCTTTAGCAGGACACACAAATCTGTAGCCAGTATGTAATAATACTATTATCTCATGTTTGGTAAGACCAGAAAAATGATGGGAATGGGACGCTATTTATAACAGACCATCTTTCAGATAATGCACCAGATATTACACTGTCCTGAAACTTAAACAGGACACACACCCCATGAGTCAGTGTGCAGTAATATTGTTATTTCATTATAGCTTCAGCATTAAAAAATAAAATGGGATTAAATGGGATATTAAATTAAAAGTGGAACACAACCTTTAAGACGCAACCCATCACCCCCCCCCAAAAAAAAAAAAAAAACAGGCATAATATCATAATATGAGTCAGATCATAATAAGATAAAAAATGTAGGTCTTGTTTACCTTCTGTAGTGTGTCTTCTGTAATAGTCTTTTAGCTCTACAATATTCCATCCATCCATTATCTTCCACTTTATCCTCTACAAGGGTTCGGTGGGGTGGTGGGGTTCCTCATGCCTATCCAGGGGAGAACGTCTCAGGCACAGGGCAGATACACCCAGGACAGGGCACCAATCTATCACTGGACAGACACTCACACAGACAGACACATAAACACACTCTGTATAGGAGGCAATTTTGAGAACTCAATTGACTTGATCCATGTTTTTGGACTGTGGGAGGAAACTGGAAAACCCGGAGGAAACCCCCGTGGACACGGGGAGAACATGGAAACTCCAGGAATCCCTAATGCTGAGAGGAGAACATGCTAACCACTAAGCCACCGTACCGCCCCCCCCTTTCTCATTATACTGTAATTCATTCATTCATTCATTCATCCATCCAGTATCTTCCGCTTTATCCTCTATTAGGGTCGCGGGGGGGGGGGGGTTTCCCCATGCCCATCCAGGGGAGAATGTTTCGGGCACTGGGCAGATACACCTGTCCTGGGTGTCCTAAATCTGGTTCCACTGATGATGCAGTCCTGAATAGGGCAATTTTGAGAACTCAATTGACCTTGATCCATGTTTTTGGACTGTGGGAGGAAACTGGAAAACCCGGAGGAAACTCACACAGACACGAGAACATGGAAAGAACATGGAAACTCCACCCAGATGGGGATTCAAACCGGGAATCCCTAGTGCTGAGAGGAGAACATGCTAATCACTAAACCACCGTGCCGCCCCCCCCCCCTTTTTATTATACTGTAATATAATGTAAACCTCTGTAGGCCCACAGCTCTGTAGCGCTGCACACTGATGAAATGCTGCAGGTGCAGCCATGATTCCCTTACTCATCATTTATATGATACAAATGTAAATATTGCACTTTTTACTTTTTCAGTACAGTCGTCACAAACTTTCCAACTTCTCCATCCCTTTAGCGGATGTGACTATAACTGCTTTCCACTCTTCGTATAATCAGGCCTGTGGTAAGCACAGAATTTAGGACATGTTGTAACCCGCTTCCTCTTTTGAATTCAGAGCCACTCCTGCTTCAAGCCTGTTTACTGGATTCTCTCGGTGTGCAATGCAACCACACTGCGGCTCTTTGAAGTGAAAACTGTTTTGTTTGTGTTCCCATTTCTTGTTTTGTTTTCATTTTCCAGATATTAATTACAGTATTGTTTTTAATGAGTTGGATTTTAAATTGGGCCATTTATTGGACGCTTTTATCCAAAGCGACTTACACGCACAGGGTTCATCACAACATCCCTGCAGCAATGAGGGTTAAGGGTCTTGCTCAAGGACCCACATTGGTAACTTCAGTGGACCTGGGATTTGAACCCACAACCTTTAGATTGATAGCCCAACACCCCAACCACTGAGCTAACCCACCCCATACAGGATTTTCCTGTAAAGGGGTTAAAACAGATACCAGGTGGCAAATGGATGTGAGACAAATATCACACTTTATCCTCTACTAGGGTCGAGGGGGGGTTTCGGGCGGTGGGCAGATACACCCAGGACAGGACGCCAATCTATCACTAGGCACTCACTCACTCACACATACACACTCTATATGGGGCAATTTAGAGAATTCCACTGATCTTGATCCATGTTTTTGGACTGTGGGAGGAAATTGGAGAACCCGGAGGAAACCCACGCGGACACGGGGAGAACATGGAAACTCCACGCAGATTGGGATTCGAACCAAGAATCCCTAATGCTGAGAGGAGAACATGCTAAGCACTAAGCCACCGTGGGACCCAGGACTACAATAATCCCCAATAAACATTTGGTTGCCAGGACTACTATAATCCCTTGTTTTTGTTATGATATTAATTTATTAAACATTCATTCATTCATTATCTTCCTCTTTATCCTCTATTAGGGTCACGGGGGGGTTTCCTATGCCCATCCAGGGGAGAACGTTTCGGGCGCTGGGCAGATACACCCAGGACAGGACACCAATCTATCACTGGGCACACACTCACTCACACAGACACACTCTATATGGGGCAATTTGGAAAATTCGATTGACTTGATCCATGTTTTTGGACTGTGGGAGGAAACCGGAGAACCCGGAGGAAACCCACATAAACACAGGGAGAACATGGAAACTCCACCCAGATGGGGATTTGAACCAGGAATCCCTAGTGCTGAGAGGAGAACATGCCAACCACTAAGCCACCGTGCCACCCGAATTTATTAAACAGATTCGTGTAATTTAGAAACTAGAACGGGTTGAAATAAAGAATGCGAATTGAAGACACAACACAGGAAATACATCTGGGTCATTAAAGGGTTATTCAGACTTTCAACAAGTCTGATTCATAAACTTCAATCATCCGGACAAGCCTCTAGAAACAGTGGCTCTATTTAATTGCACAGTTGATTCATGCAAATTAGGAAAAAAAGTTGGGAAAAAAAAAAAAAAACAGAAAAATCGCCACAATCATGCAAGCAGGTGTTCAGTTCCTCGGTCTGAGCAGGAAACTCAGCCGCGCTAAATAAGGCACATCGTGTGGTTTCCATCCAGTGTTGGGAAACCGTGTTGGCCCACAACCTCTATCATGTGCCACACATACGTCATGTATCTCTCCCCACACACACACCTCTGTATTTTACGAGCTGAGATAAGCCTTGGGCTGTGGTTCAAAGACGGCAGCTGAAGATCGCCGGACGGATTAAAGACCAAAACAAGGTAAGATAGTATATACACTTCTCCTGCAGTCTGTCCTTTAAACATAAAGTACTTTTTTTTAAAGATACCACACAAAAAAGTTATAATATTTATAATAATAATTAAATTATTTAAATAATTTGTTATATATATATATATATATATATATATATATATATATATATATATATATATATATATATATATATATATATGGGCGGCACGGTGGCTTAGTGTTTAGCATGTTCTCCTCTCAGCACTAGGGATTCCCGGTTCGAATCCCCATCTGGGTTGAGTTTCCATGTTCTCCCCGTGTCCGCGTGGGTTTCCTCCCACAATCCAAAAACATGGATCAAGTCAATTGAATTCTCCAAATTGCCCCATATATAGTGTGTGTGTGTGAGTGAGTGTGTGCCCAGCGATTGATTGGCGCCCTGTCCTGGGTGTAGCTGCCCAGCACCCGAAACGTTCTCCCCTGGATGGGCATACCGCGACCCTAATAGAGGATAAAGCGGGAGATAATAAAAAAGATAACTTTATTTAAATATCTAATAAAATTGGCATTTGGATGTTCTGACTGTTATGATCTGTGGTTGCTTCGATTGGTCAGGTCGAGGTTATGCGGTTAACTGGATAAACTAAAGACCTGGTTATCTCATCCTTTGTTACCCGATGGCACCGACGTTTTTTGACATTGCTGGGATAGGAATAATGCACAAACCAAATAATACCTGCTCTGTGGTGGTACTATTGGGGTCCTGACCATTACAGAACAAAGGGGACGTACACAGTGTGTACTCTAGTCCACAGATGTTTGTCTGTCTGGAATCGTAGAACTACTTTTACCCATGAAAGAGGTCTTGCACAGGGATCACTTCCTATGGTTTCAAGGATTCAAGGATTTTTATTGTCACATCACTTAGTACTGGGGTACTGGTGAGTGAACTAGTACCCACAACTGTGCAAAAAAGCAATATTTACAAATATAAGGAAGAATGTACAATAAATTTGAAATATAAAATATGAGAAGGGTATGGAAGAGGGTGTATGTATGTAGTATATGTGGGTGTTGTGCAGTGAAGTGCAAGGTGCGGTGTATATGTAAGGTGGGGGGTGGGGGGTTCCCTATGCCCATCCAGGGCAGAACGTTTCGGGCGCTGGGCAGATAGACCCAGGACAGGGCACCAATCAATCACTGGACACACACTTACACACACAGACACACTCTATATGGGGCAATTTGGAGAATTCAATTGACTTGATCCATGTTTTTGGACTGTGGGAGGAAACCGGAGAACCCGGAGGAAACCCACGCAGACACGGGGAGAACATGGAAACTCCACCCAGATTGGGATTCGAACCGGGAATCCCTAGTGCTGAGAGGAGAACATGCCAACCACTAAGCCACCGTGCCGTGCCGCCCGAATTTATTAAACAGATTCGTGTAATTCAGAAACTAGAACGTGCTGAAATAAAGAATGCGAATTGAAGACACAACACAGGAAATACATCTGGGTCATTAAAGGGTTATATGTGGTGTATATGTGAGGTGGAAATTGTCCGAGTATGGGCAGTTTGCAGTTCTACTGGCCGTTCCTTAGTCCGGTTGCCTGTGGGAAGATGCTGTTCCTAAACCGGTTGGTATCTGTCCTGCCCCCGAGACGTCTTCCCCTGGATGGGAACCCCTCCACGACCCTAATAGAGGATAAAGCGGAAGATGATGGATGGATATAAATAGTTTTTATTAATAGCTGTGTAATGTACATGCAGTGCAGCACATTTGATTTGGCTTTATTCCCCTCATTGTTGTTGCAGGTCAGGAACTGGTATTAGTAATAGTTTAAAGGTTCTGACCTCATGTCCTCTTTTTTTGAGGAACAATGAAGTGTGTTGAAGTGAAAGCAACATGAGTAATGAAAATGAATGGAACGGTAGTCGGTCACTTATAGTTCATTTAAATCACTGTGATCATTAACCTCGTTACACTTATTGCTGCAATTAATAACACAGCATGCCTTTAAAAATACAGAATTCTAGCATTTTATTGGTAAATAATACTAATATAAATGAATATAAATATTATATATATTTAAAACCTGCATATCTACCCATCAGAACTATAATCAACAATAAACATTTGGTTGCCAGAACTACTATAATCCCCCCCCCCCCCCCCCCCCCCCCCCCCCCCCCCCCCCCCCCCCCCCCCCCCCCCCCCCCCCCCCCCCCCCCCCCCCCCCCCCCCCCCCCCCCCCCCCCCCCCATCCCCGATAAACATTTGGATGGCAAAACTACTATAACACTTAATAAACATTTGGTTGCCAGAACTATTATAATCATCGATAAACATTTGGATGCCAAAACTACTATAACACTCAATAAACATTTGGTTTCCATAACTACTTTATTCCTCGATAAATATTTGGTTGGCAGAACTACTATAATCCCCAATAAACTTTTGGTTGCCAGAACTATTATAATCATCGATAAACATTTGGTTGCCAGAACTACTATAATCCCCAATAAACTTATGGTTGCCAGAACTCCTATAATCACCAATAAATATTTGGTTGCCAGAACTACTACAATCCCCGATAGAAATTTGGTCGCTAGAACTACTATAATGCTCCATAAACATTTGGTTACCAGAACTACTATAATCCCTGATAAACATTTGGTTGCCAGACCTACTATAATCCTTGATAAACATTTGGTTGCCAGATCTACTATAATCCCTGATGAACATCTGGTTTCCAGATCTACTATAACCCTCGAAAAACATTTGTTAGACCTACTATAATACTCAATAAACATTTGGTTGCCAGAACTACTATAATCCCCAATAAACTTTTGGTTGCTGGAACTACTATAATCCCCAATAAAAATTTGGGTGCCAGAACTACTATAATACTCAATAAGCAATTGGTTGCCAGTTCCACTATAATCACCAATATACATTTCTTTGCCAGAACTACTATGGACCCCTATATACATTTGGTTTTCACAACTATAATAATTCCGTAAAAAAGCATGAGATTGCCACAACTACTATAATCCCATACAAACATGTGGTTACCACATCTATAATCTTTCATAAACAATGTTTTTTTTGTGTGTGTTTCAGCAGAAAAAGAATAATGTTGCTAAATAACACCGACCCGTATGGGAACGACTCCTTCTCCTGCGCCTCCCCCTCAGTGGAAGGTTATCGTTACTTCGGTGTTCTGTTGGGATGCATCGTGATTGTGATCGGAACCATAGGGAACGTCCTGACTGTGCTCGCCTTCGCCACCGACAGCCGCCTGCGAACACGCTTCAACGTTCTCATCGTAAACCTGGCACTGGCGGACATCTTGTATTGCACCATACTGCAGCCAGTCAGTGTGGACTCCTACCTGCACCTGCGCTGGAGGGGAGGTCCTACCTGGTGTCAACTGTTTGGGCTCCTCCTCTTCCTTTCCAACAGCGTGTCCATCATAACGCTATGTCTTATCGCTTTAAGCCGCTACCTGGTCGTGGCTCACCGTACGTCCCGTGTGGCCCGCCACCTGTTATCTCGTGGTGGGGTGGCTGTGCTGGTGGTCAGCTCCTGGGCCCTGGGCCTGCTTAGCTTCGGCCCTCTTTGGCCCGTTTACGTGTTCACCCCACAGGTGTGCACCTGCAGCTTCCATCGCATCAAAGGCCGCCCTTACACCACCATCCTGCTTTTCCTCTACTTCTTCCTTGGACTCGGCTTTGTGGGACTTTTCTATCTGCTGATCTACCTCAAAGTCCGCGTGGCTGCCAAGGCGCTGGTCAAGTACAGGCCCAGCCGGCGGTCGTCGAGGCGCAAACAGGCCAAGGCCGAAGGCACGGACGGCGACGACAGCGGGATCGTCACGGGGACCGCCGCATCTCAGAGCACCGATGTCTCTGAAGAAGCCGTGGAGATGATCCACGGTGAAACCGCAACGAGCGAAAAGGTTCCAGATTCCACCATCCCGCAAGAGAAGAGGCCTCCAACTAAGGAAGTCTCAAACACCCCCAAAGAAATGCCCCCGACCCCGGCTGCCACGGCACACTCTTCCCCAGAGGACAACGAGTTCCGGCGTGTAACGCGGATGTGCTTCACTGTGTTTCTGTGCTTCGTGGGATGCTTTGCGCCGTTTATATTTCTAAATATCGCCGACAAGAAGAGTGTCGCCCCGCGGGTTCTACACATGTTCTGCGCCAACCTCACCTGGCTCAACAGCTGCATTAATCCATTATTGTACGCGGCGATGAATCGGCAGTTTAACGAGGCCTACAAAGACCTGCTGTTTAAAGCTGCACGGCCATTTACAAACATCTGGACAAGGCTTTAGAACGTACCAGAACATCAGTCTTGACTCACCAGCACTTTAATGGAAACACACACACCCCCATCTGTTTGTGTTCTACAGTACATACTGTGTACTCTGTTCTTATGGTCAGAACCCCAATAGTACCACCACAGAGCAGGGGTTATTTGGTGGGTGTATTATTCCTATCCCAGCAGTGTCACTGAGGTGGAGGAATGAACCTCCAGCAGCACTGCTGCACTAAAACCCCCTCACCACATCAGTGTCACTGCAGAACTGACAATAAACAATCCACCACCCAAATGATACCTGTTCTGTGATGGTGCTGACCAACAGAGAACAGAGAACCAGCCAAAACAAAGGACACAGATGGACTACAGTCTGTAATTATGAAATCATAAACTCCATCTATATGCTAGGTGGAGGAAATAGACAATGGAGCAAGAAGGGGGCATGTCCAAACATGACTGTCACCGTATGTGGGGCATCACTGTGGCGCAACGGTTATTGTTGCCGCCTCACAGCAATAAGGTCCCGGGTTCACAATTTCCGTTACTTCATGTACCTTGTTTCGTTCCACTTTCCAAAGAGGAGAACGTTTTGGGTGCTGAGGAGATACACCCAGGACAGGGCACCAATCCATCGCTGGGCACACACTCACACACACACACATAATTCATTCATTCATTCATTATCTTCCACTTTATCCTCTACTAGGGTCGCGGGGGGGGGGGGGTCCTCATGCCCATCCAGGGGAGAAGGTTTCGGGAGCTGGGCAGATACACCCAGGACAGGACACCAATCTATCACTGGGCACACACTCACTGACAAATACACACTCTATATGGGGCAATTTGGAGAATTCAATTGACTTGATCCATGTTTTTGGACTGTGGGAGGAAACCAGAGAACCGGGAGGAAACCCACGTGGACACGGGGAGAACATGGAAACTCCACCCAGATGGGGATTCAAACTGGGAATCCCTAGTGCTGAAAGGTGAATGTGCTAAACCACTAAGCCACCGTGCCACCCTACACACATTATATAGGGGCAATTTAGAGCAGCCAATTCACCTTAAATCCACGTGTGTTTGGATTGTGGGAGGAAACCAGACATGTGAACTCCACACAGAATCCACTGGGATTGGAAACCAGGACCTTCTTGCTGTGAAGTGGAAACACTGAGCGCTGCACCCCCAGCGTTGCCCCTGGTTACACTGGACACAATAGTGTTAATACTGAGCTGAAACTTTATGGGATGGATATAGAAAAATAGTAAATGATTATGTGCAACAAGTATCATGGTAGGAAAGAAGACGGTCTCTGCTCCAGGAAATAGTTATAAATACAGACTCTCTGGATCATTATGTATTCATTAATTATTTCTGTACTTACAATATTCAAATAGAATTGTATTTGTACTATTTATCTCACCTCATTATCTTCCGCTTAATCCTCTACTATGGTCACTGGAGGAGGGGGGCGTCCACAACAAGGTGGCAATCCATCTCTGGGTGCACACGCACACACACACAAAATATAGGGGCAATTTAGAGCAGCCACCAGACTGAATCATCCATCCATCCAGCCATTATCTTCCGCTTTATTCTATATTAAGGTCGCGGGGGGGTTCCCCATGCCCATCCAGGGGAGAACCTTTTGGGCGCTGGGCAGATACACCCAGGACAGGACGCCAATCTATCGCTGGGCACCCACTCACTTACACACACACACTCAATATGGGGCAATCTGGAGAACTCAGTTGACTTTGATCCATGTTTTTGGACTGTAGGAGGAAACCAGAGAACCCTACGCGGACACGGGGAGAACATGGAAACTCCACCCAGATGGGGATTCGAACCGGGAATGCCTAGTGCAGAGAGGAGAACATGCTAAACACTAAGCCACCATGCTGCCCTTAGACTGAATCAATTCACAAAAATGACAATTTTCAATTTACCCCTCTATTTTTTTATTGTCCCTAAATTTATCGGCATATTTCATTCAAATCAGGTATCACAGAGGAGAAAAACATATTGTTTTAATACTGGACTTTTTTTGTATGTATGTAAATTCAGCTTTTCTTTTTAGACATGCATGATGTAAATTATGCATATACACACATACACACACACACACACACACATATATATATATGTGTGTGTGTACATATTTTTAACTGTATGACCTTTGAGTAAAACACTGGATGTAATGTAATTGTGTGTGTGTACTTCACCATGCCAATGTTATTATTAATAATCCACCGTTTCAATCTGTCCATTGTCAATTGTTTGCTACTGAAACTGCAGGCTTCCTCAAAAACCAGCTGTTCCTTATTTCCAGAATTTCACAATCTTAGAATCTTATAAATAAGGGTGAAAGTCTGTGTGTGTGTGTGTGTGTGTGTGTGTGTGTGTGTGTGTGTGCTATACAAATCCATACTGTAGCTTGGATTACAATGACAGGTAACGTAATTACTCTTTAGCCTTAAATTAGACTTAGATCATCTTTATTGTCAATAATTGTACACTTGGTGTACGCAGAATGAAATTTTGTTGCATTTACTCGCAAGTATAAGAAGAGGTTGTGAACTCCCAAAACACGTTCTCATTACATTCTCATTCTCATTTCTTTTTTTTAACCTATGCTGCTATATATATATATATATTTTTTTTTTCATTCATTCATTTATTCATTCATTATCTCCCGCTTTATCCTCTATTAGGATCGCGGGGGGGTTCCCCATGCCCATCCAGGGGAGAACGGGGAGAATTATATCAGGGGAGAATTATATCATTTACATATTTATACAGGTATATATACATGTCTACTTGTTTTTAATTGTTTTTCATTCATTCATTCATTCATTATCTTCTGCTTTATCCTCTGTTAGGGTCGTGTGAGGGTTCCCCATGCCCATCCAGGAGAGAACGTTTCAGGTGCTGGGCAGATACACCCAGGACAAGGTGCCAATCTATCACTGGGCACACTCACACACGCATACACACTCTATATGGGGCAATTTGGAGAATTCAATTAACTTGATCCATGTTCTTGGACTGTGGGAGGAAACCGGAGAACCCGGAGTAAACCCACGCAGACACGGGGAGAACATGAAAACTCCACCCAGATGGGGATTCGAACCGGGAATCCCTAGCGCTGAGAGGCGAACGTGCTAAACCACTAAGGCACCGTGCCGCCCTATATATATATATATAGCAGCATTAATTATATAGCATATATAATGCTATATATGGGGGAGTGGTAGCTCAGGGTATTGGGCTATCAATCTGAAGGTTGGGGGTTCAAATCCCAGGTCCACTGAAGTTACCAATGTGGGTCCTTGAGTAAGACCCTTAATCCTCATTGCTCCAGGGATGTTGTGATGAACCCTGTGCTCACCTTGTAAGTCGCTTTGGAAAAAGCGTCCAATAACCAAATGTAAATGTAAATATAGCATATATTATTATATTTAGGGCGGCACGGTGGCTTAGTGGTTAGCACGTTCGCCTCTCAGCACTAGGGATTCCTGGTTCGAAACCCCATCTTTTTACCATGTTTCCATGCTCTCCCCATGTCCACATGGGTTTCCTCCGGGTTCTCCGGTTTCCTCCCACAGTCCAAAAACATGGATCAAGTCAATTGAGTTCTCCAAATTGCCCCATATAGAGTGTGTATGCGTGTGTGAGTGTGCCCAGTGATAGATTGGCACCTTGTCCTGGGTCTATCTGCCCAGCACCCGAAACGTTCTCCCCTGGATGGGCATGGGGAACCCTCACACGACTCTAACAGAGGATAAAGCAGAAGATAATGAATGAATGAATGAAAAACAATTAAAAACAAGTAGACATGTATATATACCTGTATAAATATGTAAATGATATAATTTATAAATTATAGCTATAAAATATAGACAAAAGATGTTTGAATTGCACATTAACCAGAAAAAACTTTAAGACCCTGCGGAGGTTTATATACTCAGTACAAACTGCTAAAAAGATGTCTTCCAGATGGTTTAGTGGAAGATGAGGGTATTAACCGTGTTCATCCTAACTACCATAAAACTAACATAAGACAATTTACGCTTTATAAAATGCATTAAAAGAAACATTATTAAAATAATATAAAATACCTCAGGGCATGTGCACATACTAAGTATGTATGTAATGTGTCGTGATACCAGAACTATACCTCAGGTGGCGCTGATGTTTCTCACTTGCATGTAGAAACACCCATTAGGCATGTGATGTACATCTTACCACAGTGTGAGCATCCCACATAAAATAAATAAAAAAACAAAAAGGCAAAAAGCCTAGTGGTTAGCATGTTCTCCTCCCAGCACAAGGGATTCCTGGTTCCAATCCCAATCTAGAACACTAGGAGGAGCTGTCTACATTACTCACTCAGAATGAACACTGCCCCCAGAGGCTGTGGAATGACTAACAGCCCTTTTGACCCAACAAATAAGACTCTTGTTGCAAAATCTGAAAAAAGGTCAAATATAAATAAAGTTACACTGCAAACAATCTGTTAAAATAAAATAAAACACACATCAAGAAAGAATTTACATGAATCAAGAAAATTATCTGACAATATAGTACGTAAAGGGCGGCACGGTGGTTTATTGGTTAGCATGTTCTCCTCACGGTTCAAATAACAATCAAACTGGGTGGAGTTTCCATGTTCTCCCCGTGTCCGCGTGGGTTTCCTCTGGGTTCTCCGGTTTCCTCCCACAGTCCAAAAACATGGATCAAGGTCAATTGAGTTCTCCAAATTGCCCCATATAGTGTGTGTATTTGTAAGTGAGTGTGTCTTCAGTGATAGATTGGCGTCCTGTCCTGGGTGTATCTGCCCAGCACCTGACATGTTCTCCCCTGGATGGGCATGGGGAACCCCCCCCCCCCCCCCCCCCCCCCC
>JAFMOD010000671.1:224879-267993 GCA_019802435.1 Corydoras maculifer
CCCCCCCCCCCATAGGACCTAGTAGAGGATAAAGCGGAAGATAATGGACGGATGGATATAGTACGTAAATTGATCTTGTTAATATTTCCTAAAATCTTTTTTAACACTTTTTAAAAAAGTATTTTGACTGATTTTCTTTGTACAAATACAAATCCAGACTGATAACACATGAAATGGATGCATTTATTTATAATGTTTTCAGAGAAATAAATACAATGCATTTCAATAAAAGAGGGAAAGTTTAGGAAAGGAGCAATGTGCATCCACTGCACACGAATTCACAAGATCCAGTCTTAGGTCCAGTGATTAGAGCAAAATAAGATTTCAATTTATTTTTATTCTTTATCAGATCTGTTTGGTAGGCCAACCTCCCAAAAATCTCCATTTGTCTCTAATGTCTCTAATATCGAAGCTCCGTCTAGCAAAAAGTGCTATATAAAAGATTTAAATATTCAAAAATAAAATATTTCTGCAATATAACTTTCTAGATTACAAAGCGCCTTTCAATTCTGGCACAGACTTGATGTTACAGTCATGTTTCACGCTGGCATTACAGCTCCATGCTCATAACCTGCAAAGAATATTGGGAAGTTGTGAATACCGTAACAATGTAAAGTTTGGACACACCCCCTTATCGTCCATGTTTTCAGTTCCACGTCCTGTAAAGATGGACTTTGTAGTTCTACAATTCCCGACTGTAGTCCATCTGTTTGGTGTTCTACAGTACATACTGTGACCGTCCCCTTTACTCTGTTTTAAAACCTCTTAAGTGCATCAGTATCAATGCAGAACTGACAAACAATCCATCCATCCATCCATTATCTTCCGCTTGTCCAGGGGTTCGGGTCGCAGGGACAGCAACCGAAGTAGGGAGACCCAGACCTCCCTCGTCCCAGACACCTCCATGAGCTCGATTGGGGGAACCCTGAGACATTCCTAGACCAGCTGAGAGATATAATCCCTCCAGCGTGTCCTGGGTCGTCCCCGGGGTCTCCTCCCAGCTGGACTTGCCTGAAACACCTCCCTAGGGAGGCGTCCAGGAGGCATCCTTACCAGATGCCTCAATCACCTCAACTGGCTCCTTTCGATGTGGAGGAGTAGGGGCTCCACTCCGAGTCTCTCCCGGATGACCGAGCTTCTCACCCTGTCTCTAAGGGAGAGCCCAGACACCCTGCGGAGAGAACCCATTTTGGCCGTTTGTATTGGTGATCTCGCTCTTTCGGTCATTACTCAAAGCTCATGACCATAGCTGAGGGTCAGAACGTCGATCGTGTGGTAAATCGAGAGCCGTGCCTTATGGCTCAGCTCCTTTTTACATTCACATTTGGTCATTTATTGGACGCTTTTATCCAAAGCGACTTACAAGGTGAGCACAGGGTTCATCACAACATCCCTGCAGCAATGAGGGTTAAGGGTCTTGCTCAAGAACCCACACTGGTCACTTCAGTGGACCTGGGATTTGAACCCCCAACCTTTAGATCGATAGTCCAACGCCCTAACCACTGAGCTACCACACCCGGTCTTTTCACAACAGACCGGTATAGGGTCCGCATCACTCCTGACCCTGCATCGATTCAACTGTCCATCTCACGCATCTTACCATCACTCATGAACAAGACCCCGAGACACTTAAACTCCTCCACTTGAGGCAAGATCTGATCCCTGACCCAGAGAGGACTCTCTACAGACGAACACAAACAAAGATAACAGATGGACTACAGTCGATTATTGTATTACTACAAAGTCCATCTATATGGGAAGTAAAGGAAAGAATTATAAGAAGGGGGCATGTCCAAACTTTTGACTGGTTAACTGTGGTAAATACCAAAAAGGAAGCTGAAGTTTTGTGCAAATAGTAATACATTTTCTATAATATAGAAAACCTGGACCGGTAAATGCATCTTATTTAATATTTGTGATATATGGATTAGGAAAGCAAGGCATGTTGACGTAATTAAAATCATCACGTACGAAATCCGTACATCTTTCCTTTAAGCCCCTAAAGAGAAAAACACAGAATATGTTTGAGTGTAATGTGTGCAGGGGGAGGATCTTGTGTTTACAGCACCATAGTGACGGGATAAGTACTGACTGTATGTATAATAACGGAGGACGGGGCGAAACCTTAACTGGGTAATGGATGGATTGTCTGTCCCTTGTTTAATGGGTTCACTGTGCATAGGGTGACCAGATGTCCCGCTTTGTGTGGGACAGTCCCGCAATTTTGTTACTTTTCACGCGTCCCGCAAATTGAGACGTTGTCCCGCATTGTTATTGGAAGTGAGAGTCTAGTTTTTAAGAGTGTTTTATAGTCCGACATTGGACGGCTGTGTTGTCTGTTATCGGGGGAGAGGTGGGCTGTTTGAATGTCAACCAATCAGAGACGCGGATGCATGTTAAGGGTGCACCCACCAACACAAACAATGCAAATTAGGTCATATATATATATATATATATATATATATATATATATATATATATATATATATATATATATATATATATATATATATAGGCGGCATGGTGGCTTAGTGGTTGGCATGTTCCCCTCTCAGCACTAGGGATTCCCGGTTCGAATCCCAATCTGGGTGGAGTTTCCATGTTCTCCTCGTGTCCGCCTGGGTCTCCTCCGGGTTCTCCGGTTTCCTCCCACAGTCCAAAAACATGGATCAAGTCAATTGACTTCTCCAAATTGCCCCATATAGAGTGTGTTTGTGTGCGTGTTCTTTGAGTGTTTGTCCAGCGATAGTTTGACACCCTGTCCTGGGTCTATCTGCCCAGCGCCAGAAACATTCTCCCCTTGTTGGCCAGGGGAAACCCCCCCGCGACCCTAATAGAGGATAAAGCGGAAGATAATGGATGGATGGATATATATATATATATTATTTATGGCAGTGCATTGGTGTCCCACATTGTCCCACACAAATAATAGTCTTTGTCCCACATCTGGTGAATTGGAATCTGGTCACCCTAATTGTGCATCACTACGAATATGGATGTTGTGGAGAAATCTGTATATGAATGATGTCAGCTGAACAAACTGAGACCCTGCAGTAACGTGAGTTCTTGGTGTTGGTGCTTCCCAATTCATCTCAGTGTCTCTGAGGTCTGGTGCACTGCGTACATTTAATGACGAGAAATGCGTGACTTCCCAAACTTGGTTGATAGTGGACCGTTAGTAACATGGATCTCCTGTTGACCAAAGGAGAACAGGTCTACAGCGTCTAATCTACCTCTACATCAGCATCAGACGTGTGGACGGCAGGTCAGCATCCAAACAATACCTAAAACTAACTGACAGACAGGATAGGAAGTAAATACAATATGTGAGTAGGTCACGGAACTAAACACCTACAAAGAAAACCTTTATACCGGACCAGTCAAAAGTTTGGACACGCCCCCTTCCTGCTCCATCGTCTATCTATGTCTCCAATTACCATGTAGATGGACTTTGTAGTTTTATAATTCAGACTGTAGTCCATCTGTGTTCTTTGTTGTTGTTTATCCCCTGTTGGGTCTCTGTTCTCTGTTGGTCAGCACCATCACAGAACAGGTATCATTTGGGTGGTGGATTGTTTATAGTCAGTTCTGCAGTGACACTGATGTGGTGAGGGGGTTTTAGTGCAGCAGTGCTGCTGGAAGTTCATTTCTCCACCTCAGTGACACTGCTGGGATAGGAATAATGCACCCACCAAATTATCCCTGCTCTGTGGGGGTACTATTGGGATCCTGACTATTAGAGAACAGAGAACACTGTATGTACTGTAATACACAAACATATGGAATTATAGAACTACAAGGTCTATATACACAATAAGTGGAGCATCAAGGGGGCGTGTCCAAACATGATTGGTACTGTATAATTACATTCCAGCATATTTAGTGCATTTTTAAGTTTGAGAATTAATTAGTTCAAGATTTAAATAAAGTTATTCCAGTTTATCGAAGCTACATAATATTTCTAATATTTTAGGGTCATCAACTTTTCCGGGGTGGCACGGTGGCTTAGTGGTTTAGCATGTTCTCCTCTTAGCACTAGAGATTCCCGGTTCGAATCCCCATCTGGGTGGAGTTTCCATGTTCTCCCCGTGTCCGCGTGGGTTTCCTCCGGGTTCTCCGGTTTCCTCCCACAGTCCAAAAACATGAAGCAAGGTCAACTGAATTCTGCAAATTGCCCCATATAGAGTGATAGTCCACTCGATAGTGCAAAAGATTGGCGCCCTGTTCAGCCCTTGAAACGTTCTCCCCTGAATGGGCATGGGGAACCCCACCCCCACCCCCGCGACCCTAATAGATGATAAAGCGGAAGATAATGGATGGATGGATCCACGTTTCCCTTAAACATCACCAGGAGCATTTCATTAATCGACGTGATGCTTCCCCGTAAATGACTGATTTCACAAAAATCAAATGAGTCAGAGTCGAGGACACGAGGAAGGTAACTGATGCACCTATCTCAGGTTCCTCTAATAGAATGCTCGCAGGGATTTAAAGAAAGGTGAGATCCATCTGCGGTAATGAGGAACGTTAAGATTGGTTTTGTGCATTATATAGAAAAGCTCAGCTTTAACTGATTTGTTGATTTATTAAAGATTTACAAATCTAATGATAGAGACGTGTATACAGGGATCGTGAGCTGGAGTTTCCATAAAGGGAAAAAAAGCTGGTGGAGCTCTTAAAAATTAAGGGTATTAAAGCTCCCGACATCTCCATTTATTCCAGCCAGGAGTTTCAGATCAGTAACGAACTCCTGTGTGAAGGGAGAGCCTGGGGACAGTGGGTCTATAAAGTCAGAGAAGGGAACTTTTATATTAGCAGTGTCAATCGTATGAAGGCTTTCGAACCCATTCTCATCAAAACTACCATATAAAGTATTTTGAGAACTTTCTGGATCTTCGTTGGGCAAAGGCACATCATTGGAGTAGCTGGAGAACATGGGTGAGCTGTCCGGCAGCATGCTGTCCTCAATCAGGTCCGGAAGAGGGTCTTGGAGGAAGAGAGAGAGAAAGAGAGAGAGAGAAAGAGAGAGAAAATTGGCGTGAATGGTACATTTATGATGGTTTATAAAACCAAACAAAGTTAATGTTTAAAATACATGCAAAAGATTAAGAACAGAAATGAAGGTGGAGGGGGGGGGGGGGACAGTGGTGTAGTGGTTAGCACATCAGCCTCTCAGCGCTGGGGATCCAGGTTCGAATCCCAATCTTTTCCATGTCCTCCACATGTCCATGTGGGGTTTTCCCTGTGTTCTCCAGGATGCTCTAAATAACCCCTATATAGTGTGTGTGTCTGTAACAGATTGCCCCCCTGTTCTGGAACACTAGAAAAGTTCTCCCCTGGATGGGCATGGGGAACCCGCCCCTCCCCCACGATTAAGCGGAAGATAATGAGATGAGATGAGAAAGACAGGACAGACCAGCTGAGATCATGATGGAAGTTCTGTCACTGATACAAAGCATTGATTTGTGAAATGAATTGATTGATGCTTCAGAATCTGTTGAAATCGTATGAAATCCACAATTAAACTGTGAAACTGGCCAAATAAATGTAGAAAGATTACCAACACTCACAAAAACCTTTGTCTTTCTTAACACACGGACGTTTAAACTGCGAAAATGACATGACATCCGCGTCTAGAGGGTTTTTTTCTCTAACCATAAAGACCTGCGACTGCGTCTGAAGCCAGGTTTTGGTCTTAGTGTGGGGTCTCACAGGGCAACCGCTGCCGTGTGCTGTGCTGACTCTTTTTCTGGCGCCGAATGCAGTGCACATAGCGCCACCACTCAGAAAATTGCAGTCAGTCACATCCACATCCTGGTCCTTTTTTTTATTAAACACACGGATGTTGGAAATTGTAACGTTGGGGTCACGTGTTGGACCAAAGCTACAGAAGGCGTTAACACAGACTAACCGCCTGTGCCACGTACAAACTATGGATATCAGCACAGAAGCGAGCTGTTGGGTAACTAGGCAGAGAACATTCATTCATCCATCCATTATCTTCCTCTTTATCCTCTATTAGGGTCGTGAGGGGGTTCCCCATGCCCATCCATGGGAGAATGTTTCGGGCAGAGAATGTTTGGGCAGATAGACCCAGGACAGGGTGCCAATCTATCACTGGGCACACACTCACTCACACAGACACACTCTATATGGGGCAATTTTTGAGAATTCAATTGACCTTGATCCATGTTTTTGGACTGTGGGAGGAAACCGGAGAACCCGGAGGAAACCCACGCGGACACGGGGAGAACATGGAAATCCCGAGGAGAGGAGAACATGCAGCTAAGCACTAAGCCACCATAGGCAGTGAATAAAAATCAATCAATCAATCAATAAATAAAAAAATTAATTAATTAATTAATTAATAAAAAATGAATAAAGAAAGAAATGAATAAATTAAATTAATGAATAAATAAATAAAAAGGGCGGCACAGTGGCTTAGTGGTTGGCATGTTCTCCTCGCAGCGCTAAGGATTCCCGGTTTGAATCCCAATCTGGGTGTAGTTTCCATGTTCTCCCCGTGTCCGCGTGGGTTTCCTCCGGGTTCTCTGGTTTCCTCCCACAGTCCAAAAAGATGGATCAAGGTCAATTGAATTCTCCAAATTGCCCCATATAGATGCTTGTGTGAGTGAGTGCGTGTCCAGCGATAGATTGGTGTCCCCCGTGACCCTAGTAGAGGATAAAGCGGAAGGTAATGGGTGGATGGAAATAAATAAAAACAAAGGATCGAACTGAAACACTCCCTCAAAGACACACACTCTAATTGAGCGTGCACACAAACACAAGCCACGCCCCCAAGCCTGACTCAACACTGACATTAACTGCCAATTTTAGGAACACACCCAAAATAACCCCGGTAAACATAAGGGGGAAGAAAACAAACAGAACCGGTTCAGCTCATACCTCAGATATCTGTCGTCCTGAACACAGGACACAGACACCACCCCACATGAACCACAGAGGAGCCATGAAGGCTTTAGAACCGGCGCCTGAACCACAGTGTAGACTGAGCACCAGCGTTCCTCAGGGTTCAACACTGGGTTCCCCAGGGTTCCACATGGCTCATGGAGGGAATGGAAACGGAGCCTGTGATTACGGGTAGCAGAATAACACAGGCTGCTGGAGCGTCCACTCCCTGCATACTATTAGACATATTTAACCACAATGCTTGGCCTTATGGGTACAAAAACAACTGTGCCCCACCAAGGTATGGTACTATTTGTTTAGAGGGGTTAAATGCTATTCATGTTTTTATTGAAAAGAAACTAGAGGGCGCTGTCCTAAAGCACGAGCCACGTCCAGCTGCGACCTTAACAATTACAGTAGCGGCAGTAAAGGTTTAACGTTCGTTATCATGAAAACCTTAATATGTTTGCTGTGCTTATTCTGTGCACAGCGATTACTTATTACTGTGATTCAGCTCTACGACTCGGAAATGTCCAACACGTTGCCATAGAAACATCCAAGACAAGATATTTGTGAGGTCCTTAAAATGAACACTATACACACACTCACCGGCCATAGATCTACACTCACTGTGTGTGTTTTCAGTTCCACTGATCATATAGATGGACTTTGTAGTTCTACAGTTCCATTCTGTAGTCCATCTGTTCCTATACATATTTTGTTAGACTACTTTAGTATGTTCTCTGATGATCAGGACCCACAGAGGAGGTATTAGGGTGGATGATTCTCAGTACTGCAGTGACAGACATGGTGTGTGAGTGTGTGTTGTGCTGGTACGAGTGGATCAGACACAGCAGTGCTGCTGGACCGAGAACAGTCCACCAATCAGAACATACAGGGGTCTGATCCACTCGTACCATCATCCACCACCCTAATAATACAGGTATTATTAAGGTGGTGGATGATGGTACCAGTGGATCCGACTCCTGTGGGGTCCAGTTCATCAGAGAACATACCAAAGCAGACTTAACAATATGTAGAGGAACAGATGGACTACAGAATGGAACTGTATGTATGAACTGCAAAATCCATCTATACGGTAAGTGGAGGAATGATGTGCTGTATCTAATAAAATGGCCGGTGTGTGTATATGTATATAATGATAAAGCAAACATGACAGTGATGAGAGGGTGACAGGACTGTTAATCAGAACAGTGATACGTGAAGGGATTAGTACAATCATCAGTATGAATGAAGGGCCCTTCCAAAGGGATTTCGAGAACCGGAACATTATAGAATGAGGGATAGCGATGACATGATGACATTCAACATAAGAGCGACAGGTTGTAATGGCAGCCGTGGACAGGAGGAGACAGTTCATCTGCAGGATGCATCATAAGATCTGTGAGACAGTGAGACAGGACTCACCATTGTTCTGAGCACACTGCTCAGGTGCCGGCGCTTCAGACACACTCGAACACCCATTCCTGTTGCAACCAACACACAGTACCAATTACAGACCAGAACACAGCACCCCCCTGAGGAAGGTGACAGCCGCCTCATTGTACCGACATGCGCAAGAAAATCATTTCCATTAATAATGCAACCTCAGCATGATTTTAAGTATTATTTAAAATAACCGGCACGGCAGGTACGAAAGTGCGACAGGGATAAGAGTCATGAATATAAAATTAATCGCTGCTTAAGAGGTCGTCAGGGGTCAGAAACCTTACATTTACATTACATTTGGTCATTTAGCAGATGCTTTTATCCAAAGCGACTTACAAGGTGAGCACAGGGTTCATCACAACATCCTTGCAGCAATGAGGGTTAAGGGTCTCACTCAAGGATCCACATTGGTAACTTCAGTGGACCTGGGATTTGAACCCCCAACCTTCAGATTGATAACCCAACACCCTAACCACTGAGCTACCACTTCCACCTGTTTGAACCTGAGAGCCACCTTAAAATAACAGAGTACGGCTTAATACAAAGAAGGTTCACCTTTAATGGAATTATTAATACTAATATATAGTATTATATTATATTATATAGGAAACCGGAGGAAACCCATGCAGACACGGGGAGAACATGGAAACCCCACCCAGATTGAGATTCAAACTGGGAATCCCTAGTGCTGAGAGGAGAACATGCTAATCACTAAACCACCATGCTGCCAGTGACATAAATTATATATTATATAGTAATAATTTAATACATTTATGGTCATGTACTTTTAAATATGGCATGTTGAAATAGAGCGGCACGGTGGCTTAGTGATTAGCATGTTCTCCTCACGGTTCGAATTCCAATCTGGGTGGAGTTTCCATGTCCTCCCCGTGTCTGCGTGGGTTTCCTCCGGGTTCTCCGGTTTCCTCCCACAGTCCAAAAACATGGATCAAGGTCAAGTAAATTCTCCAAATTGCCCCATATAGAGAGTGTGTGTGTGTGTGTGTGTGAGTGTGTGCCCAGTGATAGATTGATGTCCTGTCCTGGGTGTATCTGCCCAGCGCCCGAAACGTTCTCCTCTGGATAGGCATGAGGAAACCCGCCCCGCGACCCTAGTGGAGGATAAAGCCGGAGATAATGGATGGATGTTAAAATAAAGTAGTTTTACTTTGTTTATACCATATTTACTCAAACTAGTTTGGAAATCTAAGTTCTCAGCTTGCTGGCGTTGCAGCGGCGTGCACATTTAATGAGATCAAAGCCTGGCTGTCCATCCATCAGTCAACTCTGCACGTCAACCAAGTTCCACAGTGATGATTAATAATACACTGACATTTAAAACCTTTCTTTAGAATAATACTCAATCCTCCAGCTCTGTGATCTACGTCTTGGGCAGCCCCTGGTTTAAACTAGATTCTTCTGCAGTCTGCAGCATTCTGAGCGTAAGCCGCAAGCTGAATACAGCAACAACAAGCTGCAGTGTTTAGAAGCTGAACAAAGGAAATCAACATCAAAAAACAAAACGAACAAAAGACGTCTGCAGAAGAATGTCATTGAACGATTCCCCACCCATTAATCATCCTCTCTTCATTTATTAAAGACACGTGTTTCTGAGCAGCTGCTCCTGCAATGTGGTGCATTTAACCTGCTGTTTTATTCATTCATTCATTATCTCCCGCTTTATCCTCTATTAGGGTCGCGGTGGGGTTCCCCATGCCCATCCAGGGGAGAACATCTCGGGCGCTGGGCAGATAGACCCAGGACAGGGCGCCAATCCATCACTGGGCTCACACTCACTCACACATACACACTCTAAATTGGGCAATTTTGAGAATTCAATTAACTTGATCCATGTTTTTGGACTGTGGGAGGAAACCGGAGAACCCGGAGGAAACCCACGCAGACACGGGGAGAACATGGAAACTCCACTCAGATGGGGATTCGAACCGGGAATCCCCAGCGCTGAGAGGAGAACATGCCAACCACTAAGCCACCGTGCCGCCCCTGTTTTATTTAACTTTGTAAAATCAATTTCTAGTACTATGTTATTAATAGCGGCACGGTGGCTTAGTGGTTGGCATGTTCTCCTCTCAGCACTAGGGATTCCCGGTTTGAATCCCCATCTGGGTGGAGTTTCCATGTTCTCCCCGTGTCTGCATGGGTTTCCTCCGGGTTCTCCAGTTTCCTCCCACAGTCCAAAAACATGGATCAAGTTAACTGAATTCTCTAAATTGCCCCATATAGAGTGTGTCTGTGTGAGTGAGTGTGTGCCCAGCGATGGATTGGCGCCCACCGCGACCCTAATAGAGGATAAGCGGGAGATAATGGATGAATGAATGAATGAATGTTATTAATAGGGCGGCATGGTGGCTTAGTGGTTGGCATGTTCTCCTCTCAGCACTAAGGATTCACGGTTCGAATCCCCATCTGGGTGGAGTTTCCATGTTCTCCCCGTGTACGCGTGGTTTTCCTCCGGGTTCTCCGGTTTCCTCCCACAGTCCAAAAACATGGCTCAAGGTCAATTGAATTCTCCAAATTGCCCCATATAGAGTGTGTTTGTGTAAGTGAGTGAGCTCAGCAATAGATTGGCGCCCTGTCCTGGGTGTATCTGCCCAGCGCCCGAAATGTTCTCCCCTGGATGGGGAGGGGGAACCCCTCCGCCACCCTAGTAGATGATAAAGCGGAAGATAATGGATGGTACAAGGTCCGCATCCTGTTCCTGAAGCTCCAAATTGCCCATATAGAGTGTGTTTGTGTGTCTGTGAGTGTGTGCCCAGCGATAGATTGGCACCCTGTTCTCAGTGTATCTGCCCAGCGCCCAAAACGTTCTCCCCTGGATGGGCATGGGGAACCCCCCTGCGATTCTAGTACAGGATAAAGTGAAAGATAATGGATGGATGGATGTTATTAATAGAGGGAGAACATGCCACTTTGTCACCATTGTTGTGGCATTGAAGTAACTTCAACTGTTTTTAACCTGTCATTGGTTTACCACTGTTCCTTCCTTGGATGACGTTTCATTGATACTGACCCCTGCAGACTGGCACACCACACAAGAGCTGCAGATTTTGAGACGATCAGATTCGGCCGTCTAACCATCGGAATGAAGAGGTTGTCCACTCAAATCCTCAGACTTCAACATTTTTATTTTTCTAAACTTAACTTTAAGGTTAAAGCATTCACTTGTGTCCTTAGGTATCCCACCCACATCATTACAATACGATGTGCAGCGTCAAGTGTTCATGTGATGACGCCAACATCACGGACTAGAACCTAAACTGGTAGCCAACAGGTTCCACATTTTAAGGTGCACTTATTATTATTAAGTCTGGTACTGCCACCTAATTTTAATGCTTAAATTAATTTACATTACATTTAGGGGTGCAAAAAAAAAAATCGATTCTTCAAAGAATCGCGATTCGTAGTCCTGGCGATTCTGAATCGATTCAAAATGCCCAAGAATCGATTTTTAAAAAAAGCTTTTAAGTTTTATTTTTGGCGCCTCCTCATGAGCGTACTGAATATCGCATTAGGTATCCTCTTTTTAACCAGCTCCCGTCGTCTGAACGGAGTCCGCTAGCATGGAGCAAGGGAGAGAGCGGGATTCGACCCCCCGTCGTCGTTAAAAGCCGGCGTTTGGCTTTTAAAGCCAGGAACATAGAGCTCGACATGAACACAACTGTTTACAAAGAGTGTAAAATAAAATCGAGGTAGTTTGAAAATACGACAAATGCACGAGCCCGTTTGTTATGACATCTACCTGAACTAAAAGAAATTTAAAATCATTTTAATATTTAAGGTTATGTTTTGAAAATGTAGTGAATGTTGTTGCAATATAGTTAAAAGAACTAAAGTATGGATTTTATTTGTTAATGTTTAGTTTTAAAGATTTGCAGAATCTAAATTCACTCTGGGCGGCACGGTGTCTTAGTGGTTGGCATGTTCGCCTCTTAGCACTAGGGATTCCCGGTTCGAATCCCCATCTGGGTGGAGTTTCCATGTTCTCCCCGTGTCTGCGTGGGTTTCCTCCGGGTTCTACGGTTTCCTCCCACAGTCCAAAAACATGGACCAAGTCAATTGAATTCTCAAAAAAAAATTGCCCCATATAGAGTGTGTCTGTGTGAGTGAGTGTGTGTCCAGCGATGGATTGGCGCCCTGTCCTGGGTCTATCTGCCCAGCGCCTGAAACGTTCTCCCCTGGATGGGCATTGTGAAACCCCCCCCTTCCCCCACGACCCTAATAGAGGATAAGCGGGAGATAATGAATGAATGAATGAATGAATAAATTCACTCTGACTGTAAAGTCTGTATTTAAGTTTGGATTAAAGGTTAATGCACCATGATAAACTTTGGTATTAATATATTTAGAATTATTTGTTCATTGATGGGGGGCGGCACGGTGGCTTAGTGGTTAGCATGTTCTCCTCGCAGCGCTAGGGATTCCCGGTTTGAATCCCCATCTGGGTGGAGTTTCCATGTTCTCCCCGTGTCTGCGTGGGTTTCCTCCGGGTTCTCCGGTTTCCTCCCACAGTCCAAAAACATGGATCAAGTTAATTGAATCCTCAAAATTGCCCTATTTAGAGTGTGTCTGTGTGAGTGAGTGTGTGCCCAGCGATAGATTGGCGCCCTGTCCTGGGTCTATCTGCCCAGCGCCCGAGACGTTCTCCCCTGGATGGGCATGGGGAACCCCACCGCGACCCTAATAGAGGATAAGCAGAAGATAATGAATGAATGAATGTTCAGTGATGGATTTTTTTTCATGTAAGAAAAATTCAGGCAGCTAAGCGAACCTCACACTTTTAATTTAGCGCAATCCTATTTTTATATAAATATAAAATGATGCAGAAAGATTAGATACAGGACGGAACCTGAAAGTATTATTTTAAATAAATGTTCTATCGGTTTACATTGTTGTTTCATCTCGTCAATCACATCATTTCAACTAAATTTAAAGACCTTTTGAACTGAAAAATCGATTCTGAGTCGAATCGAATCGAATCGCCAGACACTGAGAGATTCGCACCCCTAGTTACATTGTTCATGGAAGCTATTGACACCCCATATATCATTATTTATACAAACATGTGTATATGCACCTTTCTAAGGTTACTATAGAACCTCGACGTACGATGTGGTAATAGTAACTTTAAGTTTGGTTGGATAACAAACATCAGAATGCTAATTTCAGAAATTCAACTTACTCTTTTGAGACGAAGACAAGCTTGGTCTTGATGTACTTTATGTAGGGACTCTCCTCTGAAACACACAGACAGAATGAGGGTTACATCATTTAGCTTAGAGCATGTGTACACAACGCTGGAGAAGAAAGCCTCGCGTGTGGTTCCACTGCGTTTTCATCAGAACTCAAAGTGGTTTTCAGTAGACGCCAAACGCAAAGGAGAATCCATCCATTATCTTCTGCGTCCATTAGGGTCGCGGCGGGGTAGGGGGTTCCTATGCCCATCCAGGGGAGAACGTTTCAGGCGCTGGGCAGATAAATCCAGGGCAGGGTGCCAATCTATCACTGGACACACTCTACATGGGGCAATTTGCATATACTGTAAGTGGGCAACTTTCAGCAGTCAAATCAATTTGAATTTATGTTTTTTTACTGTGGAAGGAAACCGGTGAACCCAGAGGAGACCCACGCAGACACAGGGAGAAAATGGAAACTCCATCCAGATTGGGATTCGAACCTGGATCCCCAATGCTGAGAGGAGAACGTGATGAACACTACGCCATTTAATTAATGTTCACCTATGGTGGCCACTACGCTTCCATTTAGAGTGATATAAATCCCATCCATCCATTATCTTCCGCTTTAACCTCTATTAGGGTTGTGGGGGGGTTCCCCATGCCCATCCAGGGGAGAACATGGGCAGACACACCCAGGACAGGGCGCCGATCCATTGCTGGGTACAAACTCACTCACACAGACACACTCTATATGGGGCAATTTGGAGAACTCAATTGGCTTGATCCATGTTGTTTTTGGAATGTGGGAGGAAACCGGAGAACCCGGAGGAAACCCACATGGACACGGGGAAAACATGGAAAGTCCACCCAGATTGGGACTCGAACCGGGAATCCCTAGTGCTGAGAGGAGAACATGCCAACCACTAACCCACCGTGCGGCCCGTGAAGTAGAATCAGTGTTTGAATTTATCTCCAGTGCTAACTGATTATATCAAAGGCAGCACATCGAAACCTTTAAATCATATCATTACGAGACAAAACAAAGACAATTCGACTGGGAAAGGAAATTACAGGGTTCTCCGACGGTGACGAAGAGCACAGGTGCACTGCTGACTGAAAACAACCTCTCCAGACGTCAACAGTCAGACATTGGTCGCTATGAATCATCAACACAGGGGCGTGTTCAACACCACAGAACACTGAATAGCAATAAACACTATTAAACCTGACTGCATTTGTACAGAGAATCAGATCCATAGTCTACACTATACTGTGGTTCTCATTCACACTCATGGAGAACCTCATGGAGCAGCACATTAAGTCCAGGTAGCTGCACCACTGAAATAGCAACCCGCCAAAGTCAGAGCACCACCTGGCTCTTAAAATCATATCATCCACCCAGATTGGAGTTTCCGTGTTCTCCCTGTGTCCAAGTGGGTTTCCTCCAGATTCTCCGCTTTCCTCCCACAGTCCAAAACCATGGATCAAGGTCGATTGAATTCTCCAAATTGCCCCATATAAAGTGTGTCTGTGTGAGTGAGTTTGTACCCAGCAATGGATTGGCGCCCTGTCCTGGGTGTATCTGCCCAGCGCCCGAAATGTTCTCCTCTGGATGGGCATGGGGAACCCCCCCCCCCCCCGTGACCCTAATATAGGATAAAGCGGAAGATAATGTATGAATGGAGGTGTGAAGCGTCAGGTGGTTAGCATGTTCTCCTCTCAGCATTAGTGATTCCCGGTTCGAATCCCAATCTGGGTGGAGTTTCCATGTTCTCCCCGTGTCCTCGTGGGTTTCCTCCGGGTTCTCCGGTTTAATCCCACAGTCTAAAAACACGGATCAAGGTCAGTTGATTTCTCCAAATTGCCCCATATACAGTGTGTCTGTGTGAGTGAGTGTGTGTCCAGCGATAGATTGACGTCCTGTCCTGGGTGTATCTGCAAAGCGCCCGAAACGTTCTCCCCTGGATGGGCATGGGGACCCGACCCCGATCCTAGTGGAGGATAAAGCTAAAGATAATGGATGAATGGATGAAGGTGTGAGGCGTCGTTAGGAAAGCAAGACACACCGAGACGCCCCAAATCAAACTGCGCGGTGCATGTCTGACGTCTTGCTAAAGATCTAAAATAAAACCCGATGTCTTGAATGTTTTGTCACAAAGAAGAATAGGATTTCTAGCACTGACCTGCATTGGAACTCATTAGAAACATCAACGCAATGAAGTGTACTGTGCCGTTTTCTCTCACTCACCTCCGGTCTTCTCATTGTAGTACCTGCCAAACGCCTGATCTTTGGGGGTGTTTGGGTATAGAAACTGAAGGGGGTATACGGGTGCGTTCTCCGCCTCCATGATTTGAAAGTTGCGCAGGATCTCCGGTAACGGGATCTGCTTCAGGTCTGTGCCGTTGAACGGCTGCACTGATCTCACGTTAGGTGTACCTGCACTCAGAGCGGCAGAAAGGCCTGCAGGTGAGTGTACATACATGTAAAAAACAGTGTGTGTGTGTGTGTGTGTGTGTGTGAGTGTATATTTCTCTGTGTGTGAGTGTGAGTGTGAGTTTGTGTGTGTGTGTCTTTGTATGAGTGTGTGTGTCTGTGTATGGATGTGTGTGGGTGAGTGAGTGTGTGTATGTCTTTGTATGGGTGTGTGTGAGTGTGTTCGTGAGTGTGTGTGTGTGTCTGTGTATGGGTGTGAGTGAGTGTGAGTGTGTGTGCCTGTGTGTGAGTGAGTGTGTGTCTGTCTGTGTGTGTGTGTGTGAGTGTATGCGTGTGTGTGAGTGAGTGAGTGTGTGTGTATGTGTGTGAGTGTATGGGTGTGAGTGAGTGTGTGTCTGTCTGTGTGTGTGTGTGTGTATGTGTGTGAGTGAGTGTGTGTCTGTGTGTGAGTGTGTGTGTCTGTCTGTCTCTGTGTGTGTGAGTCTGTGTGTGTGAGTCTGTGTGTGTGTGTGTGTGTGAGTGTNTGTGTGTGTGTGTGTGAGAGTGTGAGTGAGTGAGTGTGTGTGTGTGTGTGTGTACCGTCATTAAAGTACTCCACCCAGCTGAATGTGATTCCACCATCTTTGATGCTCTCACTAAAACGCAGCAGAAATGTTCCATGCTGTTTCTGCTTCAACAAGACCTTCTCCTTCCCCTTACTTACAAAACCCATAATGGATCTACACACACACACACACACACACACACACACACACATTAAGTTATAGAGCCTTGTAAAATGTTAACAGCAATGGGTTTGATATCAATTCAAAACTCACCCATCACACCACAGCTCTGCAAGATAAAGCTTAACCAAGTTCAGAATGCCATCAAGCCACACCCACAGACTGAACCCTGTGTTGTTAATGTTCTCCTGCGAATCCCAAACACACACGGTAACCTTAACTCTGATAATCATGGCAGTTAGGGTGACCAGATGTCCCGCTTTTTGCGGGACAGTCCCGCAATTTCGTTACTTTTCGGGTGTCCTCTGTTTGAATGTCAACCAATCGGGAACGCGGACGCATATATATATGGTTAGCACGTTCGCATCTCAGCGCTAGGGATTCCCGGTTCGAATCCCCATCTGGGTGGAGTTTCCATGTTCTCCCCGTGTCCGCGTGAGTTTCCTCCGGGTTCTCCGGTTTCCTCCCACAGTCCAAAAACATGGATCAAGTTAATTGAATCCTCCAAATTGCCCCGTTCAAAGTGTGCCCAGCGATGGATTGGCGCCCTGTCCTGGGTCTATCTGCCCACCGCCCGAGACGTTCTCCCCTGGATGGGCATGGGGAACCCCACCGCGACCCTAATAGAGGATAAGCGGAAGATAATGAATGAATGAATGAATGAATGAATGAATGAATATATATATATATATCCATCCATCCATTATTTTCCGCTTATCCGGGGTTCGGGTCGCGGGGGGCAGCAACCAAAGTAGGGAGACCCAGACCTCCCTCGCCCCAGCCACCTCCACCGGCTCGACTGGGGGAACCCCGAGGCGTTCCCAAACCAGCTGAGAGATATAATCCCTCCAGCGTGTCCTGGGTCTTCCCCAGTGTCTCCTTCCAGCTGGACTTGCCTGGAACACCTCCCTAGGGAGGCGTCCAGGAGGCATCCTTACCAGATGCCCGAACCACCTCAACTGGCTCCTTTCAATGCGGAGGAGTATCGGCTCCACTCCGAGTCTTTCCCGGATGACCGAGCTTCTCACCCTGTCTCTAAGGGAGAGCCCAGACACCCTGCGGAGAACCCATTTCGGCCGCTTGTATACGCAATCTTGCTCTTTTGCCCAAAGCTTATGACCATAGGTATATATATATTATCTCTCTCTCTCTCTCTCTCTCTCTCTCTCTATATATATATATATATATATATAAATATATATATATATATTTTTTTTATTTATTTTAGACTACCTTGATGCATTGGTGTCCCACATTGTCCACACATAGTCTTTGTCCCACATCTGGTGAATTAGAATCTGGTCACCCCACAGCAGTATTGATGTAATAATAAAATCAAATGTATCTTTATTACCTTGCTGAACTTGGTCCAGGACATGGTGCACCCCTCGTAACTCGTCTGTTTACCTGAATAAATCAAAAATTTGCAGTGATGTTTGCTGACATGGGTACAGTATTTTTGCATTTTTAATTGGGATTTGTAACTATAGGACCGATCCTCCACCCATAAGACCGATGCTCACACCTCGCCATCAGTCTTATTTTCATTCCTTCCTCCTGCGTTGTTTAAATAGCAACACTGCTTGTGACTATATCCCCCTGATGGGCGTGGCTATCTCACAATGAGGTGTGTTCAGGTACATTCCTTGGCGATGGAAAACCCAGATGAACCGCTGACTGACAACAACCTCTCCAGACGTCAACAGTCAGACGTCGGTCCTACACCACAGAACACTGAATAGAACTGATCACTATTAACATGGAAACTCCACCCAGATTGGGATTCAAACTGGAAATCCCTAGTGCTGATGGGAGAACATGCTAACCACTAAGCCACTGGCAAAGGCACACAGAATTGGCGACTCACTACAAAAAGCCAATCAGAAAGTCTCCAGACAATGACAAATGAAAATACTGATGTTATTTTAATTAATCTAAAATCAATCAATTAACAAATTTAATGAAGAAAAAGCTGCTCAAATATTTGCATACAAGAGTTCAGAGAGCAAAGCTGCATAATTCATTCATTCATTATCTCCCGCTTATCCTCTATTAGGGTCGCGGTGGGGTTCCCCATGCCCATCCAGGGGAGAACGTCTCGGGCGCTGGGCAGATACACCCAGGACAGGGCGCCAATCCATCGCTGGGCACACACTCACTCACACAAACACACTCTATATGGGGCAATTTTTGAGAATTCAATTAATTTGATCCATGTTTTTGGACTGTGGGAGGAAACCGGAGAACCCGGAGGAAACCCACGCAGACACGGGGAGAACATGGAAACTCCATCCAGATGGGGATTCGAACCGGGAATCCCTAGCGCTGAGAGGAGAACGTGCTAAACACTAAGCCACCGTGCCGCCCAAGCTGCATAATAATCCTACAAAATGATATTCGCCAAACAGCGAAAGAGATACGATGAAAAATAAAAACATTAAGAAATATAAAGACACAATTAAAGAGCCGCGATCGGTGACGTACCAAAGAACTTTTGAGCAAGAGTGTAAAGTTGATCGTCATCCAGGCCTCGCTTTGCACACGACTGAAACTGCCAGCTCAGCATCTGTCCGAGTTGATTCCAGGATGCTTTCGAAGAGCTTGCAAAGAACATCAGGTTCTAAAACAGTATGTAGAGATTAGCACATGTAGCAGCGTTGAACTAACCCAGTCAAGTTCAAGTTCAAGTTATTTATTTATATAGCGCTTTTTACAACAGTACATTGTCACAAAGCAGCTTTACAGAATGAAAAGCCTTTAAACCCCCAAAGAGCAAGCCGAAGCGACAGTGGCAAGAAAAAACTCCCTTTTATGTTGTTATTCAAGGAAGAAACCTTGGGAGGACCAAGACTCAGTGGGGGACTCATCCTCCTTGAGCAGCCAGGCAGCAACAACAATGTAGGACAGCGANTTGTCACAAAGCAGCTTTACAGAATGAAAAGCCTTTAAACCCCCAAAGAGCAAGCCGAAGCGACAGTGGCAAGAAAAAACTCCCTTTTATGTTGTTATTCAAGGAAGAAACCTTGGGAGGACCAAGACTCAGTGGGGGACTCATCCTCCTTGAGCAGCCAGGCAGCAACAACAATGTAGGACAGCGAGAGACATTTAACAAATGGAAAAACTAAAAACTAGAAAACTATATGTGAGTCCATTAGGGGGCGTCCTGCAGGACCGCCAGTCCAATTAATATTCAGGTTCCATCAGTGTTTGTCGGCAGAGCCATGGATGAAGATCTCCAGTCCTTCTCAAATAATAAGGAGCGCCCCCCTGGAGGGTGAAGTGCGGTGCCTGGGTGGCATAATCAGAAAAGCCTCATATTCGGCCTTGTGGTTCATAATATTCATTCATTCATTCCCCCTTTATCCTCTATTAGGGTTGCGGGGGGGTTCACCATGCCCGTCCAGGGGAGAACGTCTTGGGCGCTGGGCAGATACACCCAGGACAGGACGCCATTCTATCACTGGGCACACACTCACTCACACAAACACACTCTATATGGGGCAATTTTGAGAATTCAATTGACTTGATCCATGTTTTTGGACTGTGGGAGGAAACCGGAGAACCCGGAGGAAACCCACGCGGACACGGGGAGAACATGGAAACTCCACCTAGATGGGGATTCGAACCGGGAATCCCTAGCGCTGAGAGGAGAACATGCTAACCACTAAGCCACCGTGCCATCCGGTTTATTATATATGTTATAAGGTAAAGGGTTGTTGTGTTGCCACTAGGGATGCAGAAAAAAATCGATTCTTCAAAGAATCGCGATTCTTAGTCCTGGCGATTCTGAATCGATTCAACTTGATGGCTGGGGTCAAAATACAGGGACCTAAAATCAATGAGGGTTAAGGGCCTTACTCAAGGGTCCACATCGGTAACTTCAGTTACATGGGATTTGAACCCACACCCTTCAGATTGAGAGCCCAACACCCCAACCACTGAGCTATATCCCTCAATTAAAGAAATAAATCAATTCTATTGTTTTACTACTGCTGAACTAATTCAAGATTTAAATCTCTCAAAGTTATGTGTTCACACAAATACCATCCTGTCTGTGCTGACATATTACCAAAAACCACACACACACACACACACACACACACACACACACACACACACACACACACACACACACACACACACACACACACACACACACACTGTTTTTTTACACTAATTATCCATCCATCCATTCGTCCATCCATTATCTCCCGCTTTATCCTCTATTAGGGTTGTGGGGGGGGTTCCCCATGCCCATCCAGGGGAGAACGTTTCGGGCACTGGGCAGATACACTCAGGACAGGGCGCCAATGTATCACTGGATCCACACACTTACTCACACACACACTGTATATGGGGCAATTTGGAGAACTAAATTGACCTTGATCCATGTTTTTGGACTGTGGAAGGAAACTGGAGAACCCGGAGGAAACCCACGTGGACACGGGGAGAACATGGAAACTCCACCCAGATTGGGATTCGAACCGGGAATCCCCAGCACTGAGAGGAGAACATGCTAAACAATAAACCACCGTGCCGCCACACTAATTATGAGTTTTATTAATTAATTCTACTTATTCATTCATTCATTATCTCCCGCTTTATCCTCTATTAGGGTCGTGGTGGGGTTCCCCATGCCCATCCAGGGGAGAACGTTTCGGGCGCTGGGCAGATACACCCAGGACAGGACACCAATCCATCGCTGGGCACACACTCACACAGACACACTCTAAACGGGGCAATTTGGAGAATTCAATTGACTTGATCCATGTTTTTGGACTGTGGGAGGAAACCGGAGAACCCAGAGGAAACCCACACGGACACGGGGAGAACATGGAGACTCCACACAGATGGGGATTTCGAACCGGGAATCCCTAGCACTGAGAGGAGAACATGCCAACCACTAAGCCACCGTGCCGCCCATTCTATTTACTATAAAGATTAAATTTGTTGTTCAACAACATACGTTTTTGTGATCACAAGATCCGTTCCTGGAGGTAGCGAAATCCAGTCCTCGTGATAACGAAGAACGTCTCTCGCGATAACGCGGAATATATTTCGAGATAACGACGTCTGTTTTTCGCAAGTAGGTCGTTCGTTTTACGAGATAACATCGTATGTTTTTCGGGATAACAACGTACGTTACTCTTGACAACGACGAACATTTTTTGCGAGGGCAGCGGAGGTTTCTCAGAAATACGTCGCGTAATTCTCGAGTTAATGATATTCGTTCGGCATGATAACGACGTACGTTTCTCGCAGTAATGACATTCATTCCTTGCAATAACGTCGTACGTTTTTCATGATAACGAAGCATTTGTCTCGAGATAACGACATTTATTCCTTGCGAGAACGACATCTGGTTCTGCTGGAAAACAAACATAACTTAAGCTCGCAAAGTTCTCCATCACGGTCACATAGTCCAAACCCTCCAGCTTCGATCTTATCATTTAACTAACAGAACTCCATCCATCCATTATCTTCAGCTTTATACTCTATTAGGATTGCGGGGGGGTTCCCCATGTCCATCCAGGGGTGAACGTCTCAGGCGCTGGGCACCTACACCCAGGACAGGGTGCCAGTCTATCGCTGGGAACACATTTACTAACACAGACACAAACACACTCTATATGGGGCAATTTGGAGACCTCAATTGACTTGATCCATGTTTTTGGACTGTGGGAGGAAACCGGAGAACCCGGAGGAAACCCACGTGGACACGGGGAGAACATGGAAACTCCACCCAGATGGGGATTCGAACCCAGAATCCCTAGTGCTGAGAGGAGAACATGCTAATTACTAAGACACTGTGCCAACCTCTAATAACACCTCATTCATTATCTTCCACTTTATCCTCTATTAGAGTCGCGGTGGGGTTCCCCATGCCCGTCCAGGGGAGAACGTTTGGGGCGCTGGGCAGACACCCCCAGGACAGGACACCAATCTATCACTGGACACACACTCACTCACACAGACACACTCTATATGGGGCAATTTGGAGAACTCAATTGACTTGATCCATGTTTTTAGACTGTGGGAGGAAACTGGAAACCCGGAGGAAACCCACGCAGACATGGAGAGAACATGGAAACTCCACCCAGATTAGGATTTGAACCGGGAATCTCTAGCGCTGTGAGGAGAACATGCTAACCACTAAGCCACGGTGCCGCCCTCTAATAACACCTCTTTCCTGTAATTTATTCACACCCTCTTGTGCCTTATTGCCTTCTCACGGCAAAAAAAAACAGCTCAGCCAATCAGATCTGAGGACCGGAAGGACTTGTTCTTTAAAGGTTATTGAAGTTCGACCTAAAATGCTGGAAGGAAGTAAAACACTAAAAGTCATCAAACTCTTGAACAACATGAAACAAACTGATTTGTTTGATGGATTCTGATGGCAGGGCGGCACGGTGCCTTAGCGGTTTAGCATGTTCTCCTCTCAGCACTAGGGATTCCCGGTTCGAATCCCAATCTGGGTGGAGTTTCCATGTTCTCCCCATGTCCACGTGGGTTTCCTCCAGGTTCTCTGGTTTCCTCCCACAGTCCAAAAACATCGATCAAGGTCAATTGAGTTCTCCAAATTGCCCCATATAGAGTGTGTGTGTGAGTGAGTGTGTGTCCAGTGATAGATTGGCGCCCTGTCCTGGGTGTATCTGTCCAGCGCCCGAAACGTTCTCCCCTGGATGGGCATGGGGAACCCCCCTCGACCCTAATAGAGGATTTTGTTCCTTTGTTGGGGTTTTATTGCCACTTCAGCTCATATTTGGCTATTTGTAGCATACAATTGTTTTTATAATATTCAGTAAAGTTACATTTCTATAGATTGTTGCATGATGAGGAGATTTTAATTGGCTGCACAAGTATCAGATTTGATAATACATTTACATTTAGTCATTTAGCAGATGCTTTTATCCAAAGCGACTTACAAATGAGAACACCACATGTCAGAAGCCATGGAGGAAACCAACTATACTGTAAATTGATTTATTCATCCATTATCTTCTGCTTTATCCTCTATTAGGGTCGCGGTGGGGTTCCCCATGCCCATCCAGGGGAGAACATCTCGGGCGCTGGGCAGATACACCCAGGACAGGGCGCCAATCCATCGCTGGGCACACAAGTTCAAGTTCAAGTTATTTATTTATATAGCGCTTTTTACAACAGTACATTGTCACAAAGCAGCTTTACAGAATGAAAAGCCTTTAAACCCCCAAAGAGCAAGCCGAAGCGACAGTGGCAAGAAAAAACTCCCTTTTATGTTGTTATTCAAGGAAGAAACCTTGGGAGGACCAAGACTCAGTGGGGGACTCATCCTCCTTGAGCGGCCAGGCAGCAACAACAATGTAGGACAGNGCAACAACAATGTAGGACAGCGAGAGACATTTAACAAATGGAAAAACTAAAAACTAAATTTGACAAATGGAAAAACTAAAAACTAGAAAACTATATATGAGTCCATTAGGGGGCGTCCTGCAGGACCGCCAGTCCAATTAATATTCAGGTTCCATCAGTGTTTGTCGGCAGTGCCATGGATGAAGATCTCCAGGAAGCCGGTCACACCTCAAAAGAAACACACTCACTCACACAGACACACTCTAAACGGGGCAATTTTGAGAATTCAATTAACTTGATCCATGTTTTTGGACTGTGGGAGGAAACCGGAGAACCCAAAGGAAACCCACGCAGACATGGGGAGAACATGGAAACTCCACCCAGATGGGGATTCGAACCGGGAATCCCTAGCGCTGAGAGGCGAACGTGCTAAACCACTAAGCCACCGTGCCGCCCTACTGTAAATTCATCAAATCTTATTGTTATTTGATTTTTTTTTTTTACTACAGGTGTTTGTTAAAGAGATGCGTCTTCAGTAGTTTCTTAAAACTGTTTAGTGATTCTGTCTTACGGACAGAGTTGAGAAGAACGTTCCACCATTTTGCAGTGGAGAACGCCACGGGGTGAGAATGAGCTCCTCGGTGAGGTGGAACCACCAGGTGGCGATCATCACTGGAGCGAAGTGAACGAGCCGGAGTTGATTTTGGAAATATAGAGTGAAGGTAAGAGGAGCAGATCCAGAAATGGTCCTGTAGATCAGAGTCAGTGACTTGTACTGAATGCAGCAGCTACAGGGAGCCAATGGAGGGAAGTGAGTAATGGAGTCACATGAGTTCTGTTGGTTAATAAAGGTTAAGATGAGATAGAAACTTTAGAATCTGCTTTGGTGCGGTTTTATCAAAAAGGTCTTTTATGTTATTTTCGGGCGGCACGGTGGCTTAGTGTTTAGCATGTTCTCCTCTCAGCGCTAGGGATTCCCGGTTCGAATCCCCATCTGGGTGGAGTTTCCATGTTCTCCCCGTGTCCACGTGGGTTTCCTCCGGGTTCATCCCACAGTCCAAAAACATGGATCAAGATCAGTGAAATTCTCTAAATTGCCCCATATAGAGTGTTTATGTGTGAGTGAGTGTGTGCCCAGTGATAGATTGGCGTCCTGTCCTGGGTGTATTAGGTGATAGATTGGCGTCCTGTCCCCCCCCACGACCCTAATAGAGGATTAAGTGGAAGAGAATGAATGAGGTGTTATTAGAGGTCAGCACAGTGTCTTAGTGATTAGCATGTTCTCCTCTCAGCTCTAGGGATTCCCGGTTCGAGTTTCCATGTTCTCCCCGTGTCCACGTGGGTTTCCTCCGGGTTCTCCGGTTTCCTCCCACAGTCCAACAACATGGTCAATGGAGTTCTCCAAATTGCCCCATATAAAGTGTGTCTGTGTGATTGAGTGTGTGTCCAGTGATAGATTGGCGCCCTGTCCTGGGTGTATCTGCCCATTGCCCGAAACGTTCTCCCCTGGATGGACATGGGAAACCCCCCCCCCCCACGACCCTAATAGAGGATAAAGCGAATGTTATTTTCGTGGTAGTACCATTGTTGTACATGGTTATAAGCAGGACAATCGATGAGAATGTGTTTCAGTGTTATTGAGACATTACATGGTTGACAGGATGGTATTTCATCTTTTGTCAGGTGTCTATGAGTTAGTTTGGAATGACCCACGCGGCATCTGGTGTAAACTGTCTGATCTGATCTTGAGTTGTGTTTGTGGATTGTCCGTTTTAACAATGGTTGGATTTCATGCAGTTTGTTGTTAGTTTCTTAGTCCCACTCTTCTTGCCATTTGGTTTTGATGAAGAGCTATATAGTGTAGTACCCTAGTAGAGGATAAAGCGGGAGATGATGGAATGGAATGGATTCTGATGGTATCACATTTGGTCATTTATATTTGGTCATTTATTGGACGCTTTTATCCAAAGCGACTTACAAGGTGAGTACAGGGTTAATCACAACATCCCTGCAGCAATGAGGGTTAAGGGTCTTGCTCAAGGACCCACATTGGTAACTTCAGCGGACCTGGGATTTGAACCCCAAACCTTCAGATTGACAGCTCAACACCTTAACCACTGAGCTACCACACCCTATTCAGGTGTCCTGTGTTTATAACCTCTGTTAAAACAGCTCACAGACTTTTAAGACACTTAAATGTCTGTGGACTGGTCCGTACCTTATGGTCAGGGCAGAGCATGTTGAACCACAGCACGGACGCCCAGGCACTCTGCTGCTGGCTGGAATTAGAGATCACTATCACAGGCAGAGCGTCGGTCTAAAAATGGAAAAGAAAAACATACAGCAGGGTGAGTATAACAGGGAATCGCTCGAAATGAGTCAAACATATGAGGAATTACCTCCAGAGACACCGAAACACCATGCAGATCGAATTGGGTCTCAAAGTGTATGGTGTGGAGCTCCTCGGTGACGCTCAGAGAGAGCTGGAGACACAGGGACACAAAGAATTTTTAGTCATGCTTTACATGATATATCAAGCAGGCTGGCTTAGTGGTTAGCACGTTCTCCTCTCAGCACTAGGGATTCCCGGTTCGAATCCCAATCTGAGTGGAGTTTCCATGTCCTCCCCATGTCCGCGTGGGTTTCCTCCGGGTTCTCCGGTTTCCTCCCACAGTCCGAAAACATGGATCAAATCTATTGAATTCTTCAAATTGCCCCATATAGAGTGTGTCTGTGTGAGTGAGTGTGTGCCCAGCGATAGATTGGTGTCCTGTCCTGGGTGTATCAGCCCAGTGCCCCAAACGTTCCTACATGGATGGGCATAAGAACCCCACCCCCCACAAGCCTTATATAGGATTATAAGGCAAAAAATAAGCGAAAAATAATGAATTAATTTTGGGGGCACAGTGGCTTAGAGACACAGGGACACGCAAATAGCTTATAGACATGCTTTACATGATATATCAAGTGGGTGGCACAGTGGCTTAGTGATTAGCATGTTCTCCTCTCAGCACTAGGGATTCCCGGTTCGAATCCCAATCTGGGTGGAGTTTCCATGTTCTCCCCGTGTCCGCGTGGGTTTCCTCCGGGTTCTCCGGTTTCCTCCCACAGTCCAAAAACATGGATCAAGCCAAATAGAGTGCCCCATATAGAGTGTGTGTGTGTGAGTGAGTGTGTGCCCAGTGATAGATTGGCGCCCTGTCCTGGGTGTATCTGCCCAGCGCCCGAAACATTCTCCCCTGGATGGGCATGGGCATGGGCACCCCCCCCCCCGGCAACCCTAATAGAGGATAAAGCGGAAGATAATGGATGGATGGAATTAATTAATTTCCATTATAAAGAATGTTTGTGTGTGTGAGTGAGATGGATTGGCACCCTGTCCTGGGTGTACCAGCTCAGTGCCCAAAACATTCTGCACTAGTTGGTCATGGGCACCCCCAACTCACAGTACAACACCACAGTGACGTCAACAACAGAAATAAAATGTAACATCTTTATATTGTGCTTTTTTTTTTTTTTTTAAATCGTCCCAAAGCGTTCAAACAAAATAAACTAATAAACTCACATCGTTAATCCCCTTTCCTCCGACTCCAACCTTCTGCTCTTTCAAAGTCTAAAACACACCCAACATATCTTTAAAAACATGATAACAGGGTCACAGAACACAAAAGCAATCAATAAAGAAGGATTACCAAATGTCTAAAGTCTGCCACCATGCCACCGTTCATGCTGTCGGACATATTCAGGGCTTTTGTACAAGTTCCCAGAACATTAAACCTGCGGTACCTATAAAGAGAACAACACATGGTTCCATTAACCGAATGCATGGAACATAAAGAGTTATTCAGATGAAAATGTTTTCAGTGGGGCGGCACGGTGGCTTCCCGATTCCCGGTTCGAATCCCATTCTGGGTGGAGGTTCCATGTTCTCCCCATGTCCACGTGGGTTTCCTCTGGGTTCTCCGGTTTCCTCCCACAGTCCAAAAACATGGATCAAGGTCAATTGAGTTCTCTAAATTGCCCCATATAGAGTGTGTCTGTGTGAGTGAGTGTGTGCCCAGTGATAGATTGGCGTCCTGGGTGTATCTGCCCAGCGCCCGAAACGTTATTCCCTGGATGCATGGTGGCTTAGTGGTTGGCATGTTCTCTCAGCACTAGGGATTCCCGGTTCGAATCCCATTCTGGGTGGAGTTTCCATGTTCTCCCCATGTCCACGTGGGTTTCCTCTGGGTTCTCCGGTTTCCTCCCACAGTCCAAAAACATGGATCAAGGTCAATTGAGTTCTCTAAATTGCCCCATATAGAGTGTGTGTGTGAGTGAGTGTGTGTCCAGTGATAGATTGGCACCCTGTCCTGGGTGTATCTGCCCAGCGCCCGAAACGTTCTCCCCTGGATGGGCATGGGGAACCCCCCCGCGACCCTAATAGAGGATAAAGCAGAAGATAATGGATGGATGGATGTTTTCAGTGCCTTACCCTTTTATATTCGGAGCCTCCCTGAAACACAATGAAACACAGGTGAGGTTAATATCTTTATTTACAATTTTTTTCAAAAATCAGGACATCTGCATCTTCACAGAACACTTTTATTCACAGAAATGTAATTAACAGAAGTGGAAATAAAGTAATTGGTTTTATGGTGTTGGGGCAGCACGTTGGCTTAATGGTTAGCACGTTCTCCTCTCAGCACTAGGGATTCCCGGTTCGAATCCCCATCTGGGTGGAGTTTCCATGTTCACCCCGTGTCTGCGTGGGTTTCCTCCGGGTTCTCCGGTTTCCTCCCACAGCCCAAAAACATGGATCAAGTCAATTGAGTTCTCCAAATTGCCCCATATAGAGTGTGTTTGTGTGAGTGAGTGTGTGCCCAATGATAGATTGGTGTCCTGTCCTGGGTGTATCTGCCCAGCGCCCGAGACGTTCTCCTCTGGATGGGCATGGGAAACCCCACCGCGACCCTAATAGAGGATAAGCGGAAGATAATGGATGGAAGAAGGAAATAGTATTTACCTGTCAATGGACACTGTGACCTTCATGGCATGGTTGAGTTCAGGGACCTTAAACAGAAACCTGCCAACAAAACAACACACATCAGAACTGCAACCCTTTTATTATAGATGCTGACTTTATAACTTTCACTGCACAACATACAGATACAGGGTAAGATTAATAAACCCCATAAATGAATCATTTGAGTAAACACACGTTAATGCACTTTTTAATTTTAAAGTGTTCAATAATATGTTCTCACCTGGTTTTGACGGAAAACTGGACATTAGTACGCAGTACAAGAGGACCTCGACCTTGCGGCATGGAGGGCTGTGTCTCCACCACGAAAGCACTAAAGTCAACACAAAGCATTCACCTTATTTGACATCTCACCCATAAACACAGCGTAACAGACAACCGCCACTGCATTCAAGAAACTCTGATATTCCATCCATCCATCATCTTTTGTTTCATCCTTTACTAGGGTCGCAGGGGGGTGGGGGGGCGTTGCCCATGCCCATCCAGGGGAGAACGTTTCAGGCGCTGGGCAGATATCAGATATATTACTGAACACGCTCTCTCTCACACACACACTCTATATGGGGCAATTTGGAGAACTCAATTGACTTGATCCATGTTTTTGGACTGTGGGAGGAAACTGGAGAACCCGGAGGAAACCCGTGGACACGGGGAGAACATGGAAACTCCACCCAGATTGGGATTCGAACGAGGAATCCCCCATGCTGAGAGAAAAACATGTTAACCACTAAGCCACTGTTGAACATAGTAATATTGAATCCATTCATTATCTTCTGTTTTATCCTCCACTAGGGTCGCTGGGGGGGGTTCCCCATGCCCATCCAGGGGAGAACGTCTCGGGCACTGGGCAGATACACCCAGGACAGGGTGCCAATCTACTGCTGGACACACACACACACACACACACACACACACACACACACACACACACACACTCACTCAAACACACTCTATATGGGCAATTTGGAGAACTCAATTGACTTGATCCACGTATTTGGACTGTGGGAGGAAACTGGAGAACCCAGCGGACACGTGGACACGGGGAGAACATGGAAACTCCACCCAGATGGGGATTTGAACTGGGAAGCCCTAGTGCTGAGAGGAGAACATGCAAATCACTAAACCACAGTGCCGCCCCATCACTGACCATCCATCCATCCATTATCTTCCGCTTTATCCTCTATTAGAGTCCGGGGTGGGTTCCCCATGCCCATCCAGGGGAGAACGTCTCGGGCGCTGGGCAGATACACCCAGGACAGGGCGCCAATCTATCACTGGTCACACACTCACTCACACAGACACACTCTATATGGGGCAATTTGGAGAATTCAATTGACCATGATCCATGTTTTTGGACTGTGGGAGGAAACCCACACGGACACGGGGAGAACATGAAAACTCCACCCAGATTGGGATTCGAACCGGGAATCCCTAGCACTGAGAGGAGAACATGCTAATCACTAAGCCACCGTGCCGTCCCCAACTCCGATATTAGATAAAAATATATATATTCAGGGTCCTATCTTTCAAGGCACGCCACGATGCTCATTGCTAACTTACACCTCCCTGGTTTAAATAGCAACGCTGTGTGTGAACATATCTCACCACATGGGCATGGCCATCTCAAAATGAGGTGTGTTCAGGTACATTTCTGGGGTATGTTACCATGGCAACAGAAAAAAAAAACCCAGGTGCACTGCCGACTTGAAGTCAGACGTTGGTCGTTATTTCGACGGTGAATCAACACAGGCGTGTTTGGAACATCACATTAGAATTCTCCCTAAGGGGCATTTAAACAGGCAGCGCCAATTGCAAACAAACACATGTTCGTCCAATCAACAATCCACAATGTCTTTGTTATTTGGGCCAGAAGGGGCGTGCTCTCACTATCCAACCTCTCCATTGATGGTCATTTTGTCTACTTTGAACAGTTTATTCAGCAATATGATATTCCTAGATCCCATTTTGCGGCACGGTGGCTTAGTGGTTGGCATGTTCTCCTCTCAGCACTAGGGATTCCCGGTTTGAATCCCAATCTGAGTGGAGTTTCCATGTTCTCCCCATGTCCCCGTGGGTTTCCTCCGGGGTCTCCGGTTTCCTCCCACAGTCCAAAAACATGAATCAAGGTCAATTCAGTTCTCCAAATTGTCCCATATAGAGTGTGTCTGTGTGAGTGAGTGTGTGCCCAGTGATGGATTGGCGTCCTGTCCTGGGTCTATCTGCCTAGCGCCTGTGACGTTCTCCCCTGGATGGGCATGGGGAACCCCCCCCTGAACCCAGTGGAGGATAAAGAAGAAGATAACAGATGGATGGATGGTATTAAGAACAGCTTAACTCATAATTCTTCTCCACTAGAACTCCTTAAAAATAAATGGGAATAGAACATCCATTTGAACTATATATATATGTCACGTGGTGTGGGTTTTGGTCACGTGGTGTGGGTTGGGTTATGTGTTCACGCCCCTGTAATCACGAGCACCTGGGTCTCACACGGGCGTTTATTTAAACCCTGCACGCCCTGTCTCTCACCGCCAGTTTGTCTTGCCTGTGCTAAGCCCTGACACCACTAGCTCTCGTTCCTGCCTTGCATTCCTTGCCTTGGTTCCTCGTAACTTGTCGTTGTCTCTCTGTTTGTGTGTGTGTGTGTGCAGTTCATCACCCTGCCGCCTTCACTCCATCAAGTCCCCTTCACGCAGTCCTCTGGATTTGGAACACTACCCGCCCTGACGCCATCATCCACCGCCTCGTGTATTCCTACGTCCAGTGTCTGTGTTCCCTGTGCTGTTTTCCCTGTTGTGGACAATAAACCCTGGTTCTGTTTTCTACCTCCGTCTCCAGTTCCGTCACTCCGCCTCGCCCGGTCATAGACCATAACATTTATATATCTATATTCGCCTCTCGGGTTGCCCCCCCAACAACTCTAGTCCCTAGTATAGGATTAATCAGAAGACAATGATATGAATGGGATACAACAAATAATACAATATAAACAGCTACTATCATTACTATATTAAAAAGCATTGTGATGCATAATGTTTGTTCTATTTTGTGTTCCGTGCAGAACCCATTAGCTGTCCAGCTGATTAAACCATAAAAATACATCATCCTATTCAATAAAATGTCCCATGTACAGCTTTTATTAAGCTATAGAGCTTTTACAGCATTAGATATGAAACATAAAACAAAGGCAGCGCCAGGTGTGGATCAGGTTTCATACATGACTTCTGTGTCTGTGTGTGTGTGTCTGTCTGTCTGTGTGTGTGTGTGTGTGTGTGTGTGTGTGTGTGTGTGTGTGTGTGCGACTGCACCTGACCATCTTTGTGTTACCTTTTCAGCAGAGTTACTATCAGTGAGTAAACTTGCTCCTGGAGTCGGGGCTGTTCATTTTTGATGGGGTCGTCATCATAGCTTAGCTTCACCTGCAGCTCCTCCAGCTTCTGCAGAAACTTGCGCAGCTGGAACATTCCGTCTCCCACCTGCATGAACCTGTCAGAGGCAAACTTATAATTACCATCAACCACAAAATAAAAAGATAAAATAGTTTGATTCCAGCCTGTATCTGGTTGCCTGAAGGCCCATCATCTCAAATTAAATTTGGCAAAAACAGAGCTTCCCAAAATTCCAGCTAAACCCACAATCCAGCATGACCTGACTTACCAAATTTATCACTCTACAATCTCTGCATCCGGCGGCACAGTGGCTAAGTGGTTAGCATGTTCTCCTCTTAGCACTAGGGATTCTCGGTTCAAATCCCAATCTGGGTGGAGTTTCCATGTTCTCCCCGTGTCCGTGTGGGTTTCCTCCGGGTTCTCCGGTTGCCTCCCACAGTCCAAAAACATGAATCAAGGTCAATTGAAGTCTCCAAATTGCCCCATATAGAGTGTGTCTGTGTGAGTAAGTATGTGCCCAGTGATAGATTGGCACCCTGTCCTGGGTGTATCTGCCCAGCGCCCGAAACGTTCTCCCCTGGATGGGCATGGGGAACCCCACCGCGACCCTGATATAGGATAAAGCGGAAGATAAGGAATGGATGGACAGATGCTCCATTTGTCGTGTTTATATTTACAGTAGGCACGGTGGTTTAGTGGTTGGCATGTTCTCCTCTCAGCGCTAGAGATTCCCGGTTCGAATCCCAATCTGGGTGGAGTTTCCATGTTCTCCCCGTGTCCGTGTGAGCTTCCTCCGGGTTCTCCGGTTTCCTCCCACAGTCCAAAAACATGGATCAAGTCAATTGAATTCTCCAAATTGCCCCATATAGAGTGTGTCTGTGTGAGTGAGTGTGTGCCCAGTGATAGATTGGCGCCCTGTCCTGGGTGTATCTGCCCAGCGCCCGTAATGTTCTCCCCTGGATGGGCATGGGGAACCCCCCCTGCGACCCTAATAGAGGATAAAGGTGAAGATAATGAATGGATTAATGAATCACTCCATCCGACTCGGTCCGTAACCTTGGTTTCATAATTGACTCACATCAGGTCATTAAAACAGTAAGCCCGTTCCTTACATAAACACGGCACCTTGCAATTTACTTCACAGCACCCACAGACTTTTACATACACCCGCTCCGATTTTCATCCATCCATGCATTATCTTCTGCTTTATCCTATATCAGAGTCGTGGTGGGGTTCCTCATGCCCATCCAGGGGTGAACATTTCGGGCGCTGGGCAGATACACCCAGGACAGGACGCCAATCGATCATTGGGCACACACTCACTCACACAGACACACTCTATATGGGGCAATTTGGAGAATCCAATTGACTTGATCCATGTTTTTGGACTGTGGGAGGAAACCGGAGAACCCGGAGGAAACCTACGCGGACACGGGGAGAACATGGAAACTCCACCCAGATTGGGATTGGAACCGGGAATCCCTAGTGCTGAGAGGAGAACATGCCAACCACTAAACCACCGTGCCACCCTCTTCATACCTTTCTTATATTTTATATTTTTAATATTCTATTTGTATGTATAATGTTTTCTTTATATTTGTAAATATTGCTTTTTGTACAGTTGTGGGTTCTTGCACATAAGTTTTTCTCTCACCAGTACTCCAGTAGTAGGTGATGAGACAATAAAAATCCTTGAATGCTTGATTCCTACAGGTTCAACCTCAGGAACATCAGGGCGATCAGACCTTTGCTACCCAGCATTTAGTTCCAGCCCTCAGCCTATCCCGGCTTGATTATTGTAATGCGTTACTTGCCGGTCTCCCAGCTTCCACAATCAGACCTCTACAACTGATTCAGAACTCTGCAGCCTGACTCGTATTCAACCACCCAACAGAACTCATGTGACTCCACCTCTCCCCTCTCTTCATTGGCTCCCTGTAGCTGCTGCTTGTAAGTCCATCCATCCATTATCTTCCGCTTTATCCTCTATTAGGGTCACGGGGGGTTCTCCATGCCCATCCAGGGGAGAATGTTTCGGGGCGCCGGGCAGATACACCCAGGACAGGGCGCCAATCTATCACTGGACACACACTCACTCACTCACACAAACACACTCTAGTATATATGGGGCAATTTGGAGAATCCGATTGACCTTGATCTGTGTTTTTGAACTGTGGAGGAAACCGGAGAACCCGGAGGAAACCCACACGGACACGGGGAGAACATGGAAACTCCACCCAGATTGGGATTCGAACCAGAAATCCCTAGTGCTGAGAGGAGAACATGCTAAACATTGAGTCACCATGCTGCCCTGCTGTAAGTCGCTTTGAATCTGCTAAATGACTAAATCTTATGTGATGTCGGGCGGCACGGTGGCTTAGTGGTTGGCATGTTCTCCTCTCAGCACTAGGGATTCCCGGTTCGAATCCCCATCTGTGTGGAGTTTCCATGTTCTCCCTGTGTCTGCGTGGGTTTCCTCCGGGTTCTCCGGTTTCCTCCCACAGTCCAAAAACATGGATCAAGTTAATTGAATTCTCAAAATTGCCCCATATAGAGTGTGTGTGTGTGAGTGAGTGTGTGCCCAGTGATGGATTGGTGTCCTGTCCTGGGTGTATCTGCCCAGCGCTTGAAACGTTCTCCCCTGGATGGGCATGGGGAACCCCCCCCCCCACACCCGCGACCCTAATAGAGGATAAGCGGGAGATAATGAATGAATGAATGAATAATGTGATGTCATGTGATTTAATGGCTGTACCATTTCTCCAGGGGTTCAAGGTCCGTGTTCTCCGGAGCACCGATGCAGGAGGTCTGCTGTCTTCGTTTCCACTCCTTGACCTCAGCTGTGAGAATACGTAAAAGGGAAGCAGCCTCATCCATCACGGCTGTGATCTCACCGAGGAACGACTGAAAAGGGGAGAGGAGAGGACGCCGACTGCAAACATGTTCATGTCATGAAGAAAAGAATAAAGTGACGTAAATAAAACCCACCTTTCGAGATGAGTTCAGCTTGTTGAGCAAAATCTGCAGGATGTTTAACTGTCTGTTCTTCTCCACTTCATTGGTTGTGCCTAAAAAGTATCACAAAATCTTCATGATCCATTCATTCTGCCACTTTATCCTCTATTAGGGTTGCGGGGGGTTCCTCATGCCCATCCAGGGGAGAACGTTTCAGGCGCTGGCCAGATACACCCAGGACAGGGCGCCAATCTATCACTGGGCACACACTCACTCACACAAACACACTCTATATGGGGCAATTTGGAGAATTCAATTGACCTTGATCCATGTTTTTGGACTGTGGGAGGAAACCGGAGAACCCGGAGGAAACCCCCGTGGACACGGGAAGAACAAGGAAACTCCACCCAGATGGGGATTCGAACTGGGAATCCCTAGCCCTAAGAGGAGAACATGCCAACCACTAAGCCACCATGCCACCCCGTTTACTACTTTTAAATATTAAATCTCGTGTGTTTTTTTAATATTTATATTTTCATAATTATTATTATATTCAGGGGCGGCACGCTGGCTTAGTGGTTGGCATGTTCTCCTCTCAGCACTAAGGATTCCCGGTTTGAATCCCAATCAGGGTGGAGTTTCCATGTTCTCCCCGTGTCTACGTGAGTTTCCTCCGGGTTCTCCGGTTTCCTCCCACAGCCCAAAAACATGGATCAAGTCAATTGCCCCATATAGTGTGTGTGTGTGTGTGTGTGTGTGTGTGTGTGTGTACAGTGATATATTGGCACCCTGTCCTGGGTGTATCTGCCCAGCGCCCGAAACGTTCCTCCCTGGATGGGCATGGGGAACCCCAGTAGAGGATAAAGCGGAAGGCAATGGATGGATGGATAATGTAATGTAAATGTAGGTGGAAGGTCTCCAAATTGCCCCATACAGAGTGTGTAAGTGTGAGTGAGTGTGTGCCCAGCGATGGATTAGCGCACTGTCCTGGGTGTATCTGCCCAGCGCCCGAAACGTTCTCCCCTGGATGAGCATGGGGAACCCCCCCCCACCCCTCCCCGCCACCATGACCCTAGTAGAGGATGAAGTGGATACTAAGATGTGCTCAAATAAAAGAGGTGCTTCTTACCGTCCATTTTGTGCGTCTGATATTTGAAGTCGAATTCATCTTGCTGCTCTTCTAAACACCTGAGTGAGTGTTCCATCACCTGCCAATCAAACAGCTCCTCAATCTCAACCCATTATTTCGTAATCTCCTCAGAGCACCGAGCTAAGCCATCAGTCAACCACCCACACACCCACGGAGAGAGCGACATACCTGAACTCTGCACCTGAAATCTTTGACGTTCTTCTCCACATGTCGGTGGCAGTCCGATTCGGCTGCGCTTTGTTCAACCTGTAACTGCTGCACCTAAAAAAAAACACCAATCCTTAAATGTTAACATCACCTTTAAACTGAATAAACTGATTAAATCTGATTAAAGGCCAGAAAGTCAGTTATGTGGAGTGTATGCTTTTAATGACAGGTGTGGGTAAATCACACCAACAGTTCTGAGTGAAGAAATAACATTTATTAATACAACAGAGGGGTGGCACGGTGGCTTAGTGATTAGCATGTTCTCCTCTCAGCACTAGGGATTCCCGGTTCCAATCCCAATCTGGGTGGAGTTCTCCCCATGTCCGAGTGGGTATATACTAGTATAGAAGTATAGCTAAACAAAGTCTTTTCGAGACAACCACGCCCATGTCGAGAGATATGTTCACATACAGTGTTGCTATTTAAACGACGCAGGCAGAAGGCGGGAAACAAATGACCTTTAGTTTGGGAATGCAAATCTTTAAGTTGTAGAAATACTGTATGTGCTTCATGTTTAAAGGCTTTTCATTCTGTAAAGCTGCTTTGTGACAATGTACTGTTGTAAAAAGCACGACATAAATAAATTACCGTATTTTCCGGACCATAAGGCGCACCGTATTATAAGGCGCAGTCTGAATTACGGGGTCTATTTCTGTATTTGACCCACGTATAAGGCACACCGTACTATAAGGCGCAGTCTGAATTACGGACTCTATTTCTGTACGGTACTTATTCTGCACGGCAGCGTGTTATAAGGCTCTTGCTAAAACATACGATCTACAAGAAAAGTAAAGGATGCAAAACGGTGGTTAATAATTGAACTTTATTCTACTACTTAATAAAACACATTATTTTAATCCCTCTTCTCCCACAAATCCATCAACGTTCTCGTCTTCTGTGTCTGAATTAAAAAGCTGGTTCACTATCCAGCACTCCGGGTTCCCTCTCATCAATGTCCGAGTCCGTCTCGTCTCCAGGCGGCTGTTCAGCGATGATGCTGGCTTTCCCGAAAGCTCGGACGACGGTTACAGCAGAAACCTCAGCCCAGGCGTCCACCATCCATTCACAGACGGTGGTGTAAGTCACCCGCCGCTGCCTCCTGAGTTTTAGTAAACGTGTGTTCCCCGTCTATCATCCATCGCTCCCACGCCGCCCGCAACTTTACTTTAAACGCCCCGTTTACACCAATGTCCAGCGGGCGGAGTTCTTTATTTAATCCTCCCGGAATGACGGCGAGCTCCCAATTCATTTTCTTCACTCGGCTTTTCTGTGAGATGAGCGCGCATGGAGTCACAGATCAGCAGGGCGGCGATGTGTGGAAAACACCACCCGGTCGCACAACAATACTTTTATAGAATTTGGAACTCAGTACACGTATAAGGCGCACCGGATTATAAGGCGCACGTCCGATTTCTGGGAACATTTTAGGCTTTTAGGTGCGCCTTATAGTCCGGAAAATACGGTACTTGAACTTGAACTTATTATGGATTTACATGTTCATTCTGGGGCGGCACGGTGTCTTAGTGTTTAGCATGTTCTCCTCTAAGCACTAGGGATTCCCGCTTCCAATCCCAATCTGGGTGGAGTTTCCATGTTCTCCCCGTGTCCGCGTAGATTCGAACCGGGAATCCTTAGTGCTGAGAGGAGAACATGCCAACCACTAAGCCAGCGTGCCGCTCCTGAATATAATAATAATTATGAAAATATAAATATAAAAAAAACACACGAGATTTAATATTTAAAAGTAGTAAACGAGGTGGCACGGTGGCTTAGTGGTTGGCATGTTCTCCCCGCAGGGCTAGGGATTCCCACTTCCAATCCCAATCTGGGTGGAGTTTCCATGTTCTCCCTGTGTCCGCGTGGGTTTCCTCCGGGTTCTCCGGTTTCCTCCCACAGTCCAAAAACATGGATCAAGTCAATTGAATTCTTCAAATTGCCCCATATAGAGTGTGTTTGTGTGAGTGAGTGTGTGTCCAGTGATAGATTGGCGTCCTGTCCTGGGTGTATCTGCCCAGCGCCCAAAACGTTCTCCCCTGGATGGGTATGGGGAACCCCCCGCGACCCTAATAGAGGATAAAGTGGGAGATAATGGATGGATGGATAATACAACAGAATTATGAGAAGAAGAGTGCAGTCAACAACTCGTGCACGATCTGCCTGTTCGCTGACCTCGCTTCTCTGACTCCATGTTCATATACTCTTCTGCACCGGCCCCCCCGCCTTTGCTGCTCTTCCATCTCAGAATGATGACCTGTGGGTCACCCCGCCCAAGCAGATCAGTTATTCTGCTTAGTGTCAAATAATGAGACCTCTTGTTATCAGAACGTTTGGAGTTAGCCGACCCGTATAATACTCCCGCCCGCACATCCTGAGCTTGACACAGAGATACATTCTCACTTGGGTCTGACTAGAGAACAAACACTGCAGTAGCTTGTTAAAAGTATGAGAACTTAGATCAAAGCATTATTCATTTTTTTCAGGCATTAATTTTGCTTATGTTTACTACATACATCCTTCCATTATCTTCCGCTTGATCCTCTATTAGGGTCGCGGGGGGAGGGGGGGTCCCCATGCCCATCCAGGGGAAAATGTTTCAGGCGCAGGGCAGATACACCCAGGACAGGACGCCAATCCATCGCTGGGCACACACTCACTCACACAAACACACTCCATATGGGGCAATTTTGTAGAATTGACTTGATCCATGTTTTTTGGAATGTGGGAGGATACCGGAGAACCCGGAGGACACCCACGCGAACATGGGGAGAACATGGAAACTCCACCCAGATGGGGATTTGAACCGGGAATCCCTAGTGCTGAGAGGAGAACGTGCTAACCACTAAGCCATTCATTATCTTCCGCTTTATCCTCCATTAGGGTCGCGGGGAGGGGTTCCATATGCCCATCCAGAGGAGAAGGTTTCTGGGGCGGCACGGTGTCTTACACCCAGGGGATTCGATTGGGATTCGAACCGGGAATCCCTAGTGCTGAGAGGAGAACATGCCAACCACTAAACCAATTCCCCCCCCCCCTCCAATACTAACACGATGTGTGTAAACAGGTTTCAATATAAAAGCCTAAAAAAATTATTAACCCTGGTAGATCTCGATAACCTGTCCAATGGAAAAGTAGATCTCGGGCCAGAAAAGTGTGGGCACCCCTGCACTAAGGTCTCTAAGGGCAATGGTAACGCCAAGCATTAGTTGTATTAATGTTGCAGGACGCTTCAGATTAATGGTAATCAGTGTCTCTAGTTCTTAGCGGGTGTAGATCAGTGTATGTGAGCATGACGTGGTAGCTTAGTGGTCAGGGTGTTGGGCTATTAATCTGAAGGTTGTGGGTTCAAATCCCAGGTCCACTGAAGTTACCAATGTGGGTCCTTGAGCAAGACCATTAACCCTCATTGCTGCAGGGATGTTGTGATGAACCCTGTGCTCACCTTGTAAGTCGATTTGGATAAAAGCGTCCATTAATGACCAAATGGAAATGGAAATGTATGATGTGATGTTGGTGGTGCTAATGTTGAGCAGGTACTGACTCCTTGGGCAAGCTCCGCAGTCTGTAGAATCTCCTTCTCCTTGGTAAGAAACCAGTAGATGATTTCAGCCAGCTTACAGGGATCCTCCTGATACCTCTGTAACAACAAAACTATTTTAACTTAGCCCAGTCGTGACCAATAGAATATCAGGATACGAAAACCACAAAGAAAGCCTGAAGAAAACCGAAGCTCCCACCTGAAAGTTTTGTTTGTAGCGTCGGAAATTCCGCTGCATCAGGAAATTGGTTTCCTGGATGAACCGGCTGTACTGATTGTCAAGGTTCTCCAGTAAGATCTGAAATAGGACCACCGCCCGGGAGGTATTCCGTGAAGCTCCCGCCCTGGAGAACGGAGGCAAGTCGGACACAGTGAGGTTCCACCGAGGCCATTATTTATTCAGCCACTTCATTTCACCAATACAAACTCAATGAGTGTTCTTACCAGTCCTGGTCCTCAATCCACTGAGCCAGGTAGTCCCTCACCGCCATGGGGAGCTCCTCTCTGAGGTACAGCTCATCTACCTTCTGCACAAACGCTGTGTCCAGTTGCTTCAAGCAATTCCACTGTGCCATTCTGCAGATATATACATACAGGCTTTGAACCTAAACAGCTACACCTGCTGGATGAATGTCACGTGCATGTCAGCCTAGAATTAATAACACCATCAGGGTGGTAGCTTATTGTTCAGGGTGGCTCCTTGAGCAAACCACATGACCCTTATCCCTCCATGGGGCTGTATCATGGTTGACCCGGTGTTCTCTAACCCAACCATCATGACGGGATACTTGTGAGTGGCTTTGGATAAACGCATCTGGTACCATGTCATTAAGCATGAGACGATTAATCGTTTTTGCATTTTATCGCAATTAAAAACATTTAATTAATTAATTGCTTACAATGAGGTGGTTTAGTGGTTGTTTAGTGGTTTAATTGATTACAAACACGATGGTTTAGTGGTTAGCATGTTCTCCTCTCAGCGCTAGGGATTCCCGGTTTGAATCCCCATCTGGGTGGAGTTTCCATGTTCTCCCCATGTCCGCGTGGGCTTCCTCCGGGTTCTCCGGTTTCCTCCCACATTCCAAAAAACATGGATCAAGTCAATTGAATTCTACAAAATTGCCCCATATAGAGTGTGTTTGTGTGAGTAAGTGTGTTCCCAGCGATGGATTGGCGCCCTGTCCTGGGTGTATCTGCCCAGCGCCCAAAACGTTCTCCCCTGGATGGGCATGGGGAACCCCACCGTGATCCTAATAGAGGATAAAGCGGGAGATAATGAATGAATGAATGATTACAATGATTAATTTACCAATAACCTCAACATCATCATGACAACATATGCATTAAGTAATGCAACACACACAGAACAAACTTTGGTGTTGTTTACTTTGTCCTTACAGGACTGTTTACTGTACTGTGTATCATCTTGTATTTATTGTAATCCTTGTGTTTGCACATGTGCACTCTGTGTTTTGTTTTTGTGTGGAGGCTGTTATATGTAGCACCTTGTTCCTGGGGACTGCTGTCTCGTTCCACATATATTGCACTGTGCTTTATATTGTGGAATGACAAATAAAATACTTGAAACTTGAAAACAAAAAATATGACTTTTTTTCACATCTATATGAAATATGTACACAGATTTTCATGATTATTTCTTAGACAATAATCGTACCATCAAAATCAATAATCGTCTCATCCCTACAACACATACATCTGGATTAACACATGGTACTGCGTTCATTGTGTACAATTACTGGATGGAACCCGGATTTTTATATTGGACTGGCAGTCCTGCAGGACGCCCTCAATGGACGCCCTCAATGGAGTTTTCTAATTCTTAAATACACCTCATCACCACAATCTGTACATTAGTGTCCTACACTGTTGCTGCTGCCCGGCCGCTCAAGGAGGATGAGTCCCCCACTGAGCCTTGGTCCTCACAAGGTTTTTTCCTTCATATAACAACATAACAGGGAGCTTTTTCTTGCCACTATTGCTTCGGCTTGCTCCATGGGTTTTCAAAAGCTTATAAAACTGTAAAGCTGCTTTGTGACAATGTAGTATTGTAAAAATCACTTTATAAATAAAATCACTTGAACTTGTGTCCGATATTTTTTAAATGGCACTGAAAGTTTTATCCGATCCGAATTATTATAATCTGTGCTTAAGTCGCATACTGTTTAATAGAATTGATTTATGAAACGGTGAAATGTCGCCGTCTACGTCTGACATGCTGTTATTGTGGTCGTTTAAGGTGAAGCGGAAAACAATAAAACATAGGGTGAAAAAAATGCCGAGTCCGAGTTTAAATAATTTATTTATATAGCCCTTTTTTACAACAGTATATTGTCACAAAGCAGATTTACGGTGTGGTAAGACTTTAAACCCCAAAGTGCAAGCCGAGGGGACAATGGCAAGAATAAAACACCCTGTTATGTTGATATTTTTAAGGAAGAAACCTTGTGAGGACCAAGACTCAGTGGGGGACTCATCCTCCTTGAGCGGCCGGGCAGTATCAACAGTGTAGGTCAGCCATGTACAGATTGTGGTGATCAGGTGACCTGTATTTAACAACTGGAAAACAAAAAGTCCTGCAGGACTGCCAGTCTAATAGAAACAACGTAGCCAACCTCAACCTCAAGAACTACCTCCTAAGCGGATGTGGGGACTCTTCAGAATCCCAAAGGAAGCAGACGGTGCAGATTCACCACACTTTATTGTCACAAATCAATCTTTTATCCATCTTTAAATCAACGGCATGACGTCACTCGGCACTATAGCAGCTGTTTACAGCAGGGAGGCTCGATT
>JAFMOD010000671.1:268262-291806 GCA_019802435.1 Corydoras maculifer
AACAGTGTAGGACAGCCATGTGCAGATTGTTGTGATCAGGTGATCTGTATTTAACAACTGGAAATACTCCAACAACTGGAAAACAAAAAGTCCTGCAGGACTGCCAGTCTAATAGAAACAACGTAGCCAACCTCAACCTCAAGAACTACCTCCTAAGCGGATGTGGGGACTCTTCAGAATCCCAAAGGAAGCAGACGGTGCAGATTCACCACACTTTATTATCACAAATCAATCTTTTATCCATCTTTAAATCAACGGCATGACGTCACTCGGCACTATAGCAGCTGTTTACAGCAGGGAGGCTCGATTTGACTATGCAATGTAAATCCCACACTCACAGAAAAGCTTTAATTTTGTCATGACATTTCGGTGGATTAAACCCACTACACAGAGAGAACTGCAGTCACGATGAGGACAAAATCGGATGCATTACTTATGAATCTAAAAAAAACTCCAACAATTGGAAACCTATATAAGTCCATTGAGGAAAGAAACAACGTAGCCAACCTCAACCTCAAGAACTACCTCCTAAGCGGATGTGGGGACTCTTCAGAATCCCAAAGGAAGCAGACGGTGCAGATTCACCACACTTTATTGTCACAAATCAATCTTTTATCCATCTTTAAATCAACGGCATGACGTCACTCGGCACTATAGCAGCTGTTTACAGCAGGGAGGCTCGATTTGACTCTGTAATGTAAATCCCACACTCACCGAAAAGCTGTATTTACTTTTGTCATGACATTTCGGTGGATTAAACCCACTACACAGAGAGAAGTGCAGTCACGATGAGGACAGAATCAGATGCATTACTTATGAATCTAAATATGATCATGTGACCTGTATTTAACAACTGGAAAAACTCTAACAATTGGAAATCTATACAAGTCCAAGTGCAGTCACGATGAGGACAAAATCGGATGCATTAATTATGAATCTAAATCCACTTATTTAACAACAATTGGAAACCTATATAAATCCATGGAGGGCATCCTGCAGGACTGCCAGTCTAATAGAAACATAGTAGCCAACCTCAACCTCAAGAACTACCTCCTAAGCGGATGTGGAGACTCTTTAGAATCCCGAAGGAAGCAGAAGGCGCAGATTCACCTCACTTTATTATCACAAATCAATATTTTATCCATCTTTAAATCAACGGCATGACGTCACTGTATTTACTTTTGTCATGACATTTCGGTGGATTAAACCCACTACACAGAGAGAAGTGCAGTCACGATGAGGACAGAATCGGATGCATTACTTATGAATCTAAATATGATCATGTGACCTGTATTTAACAACTGGAAAAACTTTAACAATTGGAAACCTATATAAGTCCATTGAGGGCAGAAACGACGTAGTCAACCTCAACCTCAAGAACTACTGATGTGGGGACTCGGCGCAGATTCACCTCACTTTATTATCACAAATCAATCTTTTATCCAGGGCGGCACGGTGGCTTAGTGGTTAGCACGTTCGCCTCTCAGCGCTAGGGATTCCCGGTTCGAATCCCCATCTGGGTGGAGTTTCCATGTTCTCCCCGTGTCTGCGTGGGTTTCCTCCGGGTTCTCCGGTTTCCTCCCACAGTCCAAAAACATGGATCAAGTTAATTGAGTTCTCAAAATTGCCCTGTTTAGAGTGTGTCTGTGTGAGTCAGTGTGTGCCCAGCGATGGATTGGCGCCCTGTCCTGGGTCTATCTGCCCAGCGCCCGAGATGTTCTCCCCTGGATGGGCATGGGGAACCCCACCGCGACCCTAATAGAGGATAAGCGGAAGATAATGAATGAATTAATCTTTTATCCATCTTTAAATCAACGGCATGACGTCACTCGGCACTATAGCAGCTGTTTACAGCAGGGAGGCTCGATTTGACTATGCAATGTAAATCCCACACTCACAGAAAAGCTGTATTTACTTTTGTCATGACATTTCGGTGGATTTAACCCACTGCACAGAGAGAAGTGCAGTCACGATGAGGACAGAATCGGATGCATTACTTATGAATCTAAATATGATCATGTGACCTGTATTTAACAACTGGAAAAACTCTAACAATTGGAAACCTATATAAGTCCATTGAGGGCAGAAACAACGTGGTCAACCTCAACCTCAAGAACTACTGATGTGGGGACTCGGCGCAGATTCACCTCACTTTATTATCACAAATCAATCTTTTATCCATCTTTAAATCAACGGCATGACGTCACTCGGCACTATAGCAGCTGTTTACAGCAGGGAGGCTCGATTTGACTATGCAATGTAAATCCCACACTCACCGAAAAGCTGTATTTACTTTTGTCATGACATTTCGGTGGATTTAACCCACTACACAGAGAGAAGTGCAGACGCTTTACTTATGAATCTAAAGCTCGAAAGGAAAGTCTGAATCAGAACGACAGTCCCGTCGCGTCATCTGAAAATACACGTTTATTTATTATACAACTAACGCGTTTTTAAGCACTCAGAACTCACTTTTAACGACGCTGCACGACGTTTTGTGGGTTTGTAGTCACTATTTAATTCTCCGGGATGAAAAAAAAACATAAAAAAAAGCCATGAGGAAGTTTACTGCCTTACCTGTGACAGCAGACTGACAGGCAACCTGTAAAACTCCGAAAATTCAAAAGAAAGCGCGACAACACACCACATGTAAATTATGTATCTCTCCAAAACAGCTGATCGAGGCGCACGAGCATATCAGAGATCGACGCTGAGGTAAACAAAAACAAAACAAATACGCGACGTCGCGAGCGCAGCCGAGCCGTGGTCGTCTTCGCCTCGACGCCTCTGATTGGTTAATCGCTCCCAGCGGGTCCGAATTCTCCTCTCCTATTGGTACATTCTTCGTACGCTCTGCCTCCTCGGTGTAATTTGACTGACAGCCACGGACGTTTTTATCTCGTTTAATGGTGATATTTGTAAAGTATCTGCTCGGTTATTAAACATACATTTAGATTTCAACCCCCCCTTCAAATTAACAGCGTTGCCTTCGGCCTCATATCTGTCATCCACGTGTTTGGAGCAGCTCGTCGGGCTGTTGATTGGACGACGAGGTTGTCCATCACAGCAGCCGAGGGCGGGTGAAGGGAACAGCGCTAACGAAACTTAAGAACCGAGCTGCGACGCTTCCAAGAAATGACGAAGCGAAAGTTAAAATGGCGCCGGGTTTGCGCGCCAAAATCCAAACTGTGCTTACTACAACTTTACCAATGTGAACGGTTTAACTTAATTCACCCATCCATTATCTCCCGCTTTATCCTCTATTAGGGTCGCGGTGGGGTTCCCCATGCCCATCCAGGGGAGAACGTCTCGGGCGCTGGGCAGATAGACCCAGGACAGGGCGCCAATCCATCACTGGGCACACACTCCCTCACACAGACACACTCTATTTGGGGCAATTTGTAGAATTCAATTGACTTGATCCATGTTTTTGGACTGTGGGAGGAAAACCGAGAACCCGGAGGAAACCCACACGGACACGGGGAGAACATGGAAACTCCATCCAGATGGGGATTCGAACCGGGAATCCCTAGCGCTGAGGGGCGAACATGCTAACCACTAAGCCACCGTACCGCCACCGGTTTAACTTAATAAGACACGAATTTCTAAATAAATGGAATTTTGTATATTAACCCTGAAGTTTTATTATTATTTAGTTTAGCTCTTTAACAGTGAACTAAAGCTGGTTTTTATTCATTCATTCATTCATTCATTATCTTCTGCTTTATCCTCTATTAGGGTCGCGGTGGGGTTCCCCATGCCCATCCAGGGGAGAACATCTCGGGCGCTGGGCAGATACACCCAGGACAGGGCGCCAATCTATCACTGGGCACACACTCACTCACACAGACACACTCTATATGGGGCAATTTTGTAGAATTCAATTGACTTGATCCATGTTTTTGGACTGTGGGAGGAAAACCGAGAACCCGGAGGAAACCCACGCGGACACGGGGAGAACATGGAAACTCCATCCAGATGGGGATTCGAACCGGGAATCCCTAGCGCTGAGAGGAGAACATGCTAATCACTAAGCCACCGTACCGCCGCTGGTTTTTATTTTCATATAGAATTCTCACTGTCTGTAATAAAATATATTATTAAAATAAAACACTTCATTAAGTACATATTGTAGCGTTACATGTCGTCCAAGCCATGTGGAGGTCATCGAGGTGGGGCCATGTTTGAGCGCCAAAGCACTGCCAATGGGGATGGTTGCCGTGGGCTTTCCCAACATGCCTTGCGGCATGGGGATATAAGGGGGAGCAAGGGAGTGTCCGCAGTGTGAGAGAGAAGATGGGTGTAAGACGGGTGTTGGTGACTTGTGTGGATCACCCATCTTCTGCTTTATCCTCAACTTGGTTCCCCATGCTAACGTATGCTGTGTCAGTGTGGCACTCCAGCTGCACAGAGGCTGACAGAGGAAGACTACAGAGAGTGACCAACACAGCCGAAAAAATCATTGGCTGCTCCCTGCCTTCCATAACCTCCATCTACCACTCCTGCTGTCTCAGCAGCGCCAGGAACATCCTAAAGGACAATAGTCACCCCGGCTTCCACCTTTTCAACCTGCTGCCTTCTGGCAGACGCTACAGGTCCATACGGGCCAAAACAAACAGACTCAGGGACAGCTTCTTTCCCAAAGCCATTACAATACTAAATGGGAACCTGCACTAATTGGCACATCATTTTACACATTACATGTCTATTTGCACAGTACATTTTTGCACATGTCTTTTCTACAGTTTTTTTTCTATTTATATTTTATATATAATGTCATGTGCACTTTATGGAGGAGCTTAAATCTCGTTATACGATGTATACTGTGTATGCGGGGTATAATGACAATAAAGGCTTTCTATTCTATTCTATGCCCATCCAGGAGAGAAGGTTTCGGGCGTTGGGCAGATACACCCAGAACAGGGCGCCAATCTATCACTGGGCACACACTCACTCACACAGACACACTCTATATGGGGCAATTTGGAGAATTCAATTTACCTTGATCCATGTTTTTGGACTGTGGGAGGAAACCGGAGAACCTGGAGAACATAATAACCACTAAGTCAAAGTGCCGCCCCCTTGTGTGGATTACTAAATGTTAATACCTGAGGAAATGGCTACCCGACACGCAGTCTGTTCCTCATATTCATCACAATATATACACTTATAGTCGATTGTGTGTGCGTTTCCTATACAAATAGTTTCTTCAAATACTAATTAATACTTTAAATTACCACAACGGGTGGCACGGTGGCTTAGTGGTTAGCACGTTCGCCTCTCAGCACTAGGGACTCCCGGTTCCCAATCTGGGTGGAGTTCCATGTTCTCCCCGTGTCTGCGTGGGTTTCATCCAGGTTCTCCGGTTTCCTCCCACAGTCCAAAAACATGGATCAAGTCAATTGAGTTCTCCAAATTGCCCCATATAGAGTGTGTGTGTGTGAGTGAGTGTGTGTCCAGCGATAGGTTGGCGCCCTGTCCTGGGTCTATCTGCCCAGCGCCCGAAACGTTCTCGCCTGGATGGGCATGAGGAACCCCACCGCGACCCTAATGGAGGATAAAGTGGAAGATAATGGATGAATGAATTACCATGACATGTGACATACTTACTCTTTGCGACGTTGCAGGGGTGTGTATAATTTATTCTTTACAGCCACAAAAAGCATCATCTCTAGACGAAGAATCCAGCAAATTGCTGCACTGTGTCAAAAATCGAACTCTCTTTTCTACCAAATTACAGTGCTTCGTTTTCTCTGCTTTCTCATCTGGTTTTGTTAATGGTATCACAAGCCTCTCATCCCTAACCTGCAATATATAAATATAAATACATTCACTCAGGTTGCACAGTTTTATACACTCTTGTAAATAAATTCTTTTTTTTCTTTCAAACTTTTTGTAAATTGTAAATTATAGTGCTTTCTTTTAAATCTCTTTATTTGTGTAAATTTAAGTATGTGACGGCCGCACGGTGACTTAGTGGTTGGCATGTTCTCCTCTCAGCGCTAGGGATTCCCGGTTCGAATCCCCATCTGGGTGGAGTTTCCATGTTCTCCCCGTGTCCACGTGGGTTTCCTCCGGGTTCTCCGGTTTCCTCCCACAGTCCAAAAACATGGATCAAGTCAATTAAATCCTCCAAATTGCCCATATAGTGTGTGTGTGTGTGTGAGTGAGTGTGTGCCCAGAGATGGATTGACGCCCTGTCCTGGGTCTATCTGCCCAGCGCCCAAAACGTTTTTCCCTGGATGGGCATGGGGAACCCCCCCGCGACCCTAATAGAGGATAAAGCAGAAGATGATGGATGAATGATAAGTATGTGACACCGAAGTATGGCACCTTAATTTCGTTATGCCTGGTATAATGACAATAAAGGTATTCTGATTCTGATTCTGCTTCTAACACCACCAGAGCACTACAGCAGCTACAAGTACTGAACAGAACCTGGATTTCTGTTGGACTAGTGGCATTACAGTCCTGCCAAGATGGACTATTGATCATCATACAATCTACGTGTCCAGCACTGTGAACGCTGTCCGACCACTTGAGGAGGATGAGTTCACTGAGCCTCGCTCCTTCCAAGGGTTCTTCCAACAACAGCAGGGAGTTTTGACTTGCCACTGTCACTTTGGCTTGCTCTTGTGAGGTTCAGGCTTGGAACACTGTAAAGCTCAGACAGTGTACTATTGTAAAAAGTGCTATATAAATAAATAAACCTTAACTTGAACTAGAATAATACCATACCAAACATACCAAAGATGTGAGCACCCTGTAGGCGGCACCCTGCGAGCACAGGATTAAAGGATGACTAAATCAAACAGCACAGGTGCAGGTGAGCTACTGCCTTTGCTTTTTCGGGCTAGAGCAATAAGGTAGATGTTCATCCATCCATCCATCCATTATCTTCCACTTTATCCTCTATTAGGGTCGCGAGGGGTTCCCCATGCCCATCCAGGGGAGAACGTTTTGGGCACTTGGCAGATACACCCAGGACAGGGCGCCAATCTATCACTGGGCACACACTCACTCACACACACACACTCTATATGGGGCAATTTGGAGTTCTCAATTGACTTGATCCATGTTTTTGGACTTGTTATGTTCCAATAAACGGTCATAAGTCGGCGGTTTTGTTTCAAAAGAATTTAATGTGGTTTTAATGCGGTTTAATGAATAGACAAACAAGTGTACAGGATAAATCATCAATGAGACAGCTCTGAATTCTCAAATATGCTGCTTCGGTATATAACCCTTAGGTGGGCTGTCCTTCCTCTGTGTGGATGAGTGTGACTGGAGCTTCCAAATATAGTGGGATTTTCTGAGCCCCCAGTCCCAATAATACATTTAACAAATGTTACTTGCCCCCTAAATCTATATTTTCACAGGTAACCCTGTGACCAGACTTTCTGACTCCTTCTAACACTCATTCGACAAGTGGTCATTCCTACAATTTACACACACTCATCCCCCACCTGGTCATTCCCTCTGCCATTCAGCAGTTTACATATTGTAAATTACAAAAATAACATAACAAAGGTAAAAGCATTCCAAAGCTGACCAAACCTTTCAAATAATTCAATTCATGTCTTTTTTACGTTCAATAAATTCCAACTGACTGTGGGAGGAAACCGGAGAACCCGGAGGAAACCCACGCGGACACGGGAAGAACATGGAAACTTCACCCGGATGGGGATTCGAACCGGAAATCCGTAGTGCTGAGAGGAGAACATGCCAACCACTAAGACACCGTGCCGCCCTAAGGAAGATGTGTATAATGGAACGCACAGTGATGGGTCCATTTGAACTGCTGTGGGTGATTTCCTTGTAGCAAAACAACATTCACTACACTTCTTCAAACACACCACTAATACATCAGTGTCCTGCAGAAGTCCTGCCATTTTACCGAGCACCTAAATGTTATCAAAAAAGCAATAGCATGGTAATAACTTTTAGTCATTTAACAGCATGATAAAGCGATTTATTACTGCCATTAATCACAGCAAACCCACACACCCAAACTAACACAGTATGTACTGTAGACCTCAAACCAAAGGGACTACGGTCTGCAATTGCAGAACCACAACTTCCATTTTTATGGTAAGTGGAACTGATAACATGAAAAATAAGTGGAGCAACAAGGAGTACTTTAGGTATGGGTAAGAAATCCTTTATTTATATTGGCTCTAAGTTCAGCTATATGGTATGTGCAGTGTTTCCAGAACTTATATCATTCTATTGTATATAATTACTAATATTTTGTAATTCATTCATTATCTTCCGCTTTATCCTCTATTAGGGTCGCGGGGGGGTTCCCCATGCCCGCCATGTTTCGGGCGCTGGGCAGATACACCCAGGACAGGGTGCCAATCTATTACTGGACAAACACTCACTCACACAAACACACTCTATATGGGGCAATTTGGAGAACTCCATTGACTTGATCCATGTTTTTGGACTGTGGAAGGAAACTGGAGAATCCGGAGGAAACCCACGTGGACACAGGGAGAACATGGAAACTCCACCCAGATGGGGATTCGAACTGGGAATCCCTAGTGCTGAGAGGAGAACATGCTAAAGACTAAGCCACCATGCCGGCCTATATTGTAATGAATTATTAAATATCATTATCATTTCTAGGATTGAATGTGCAGTGGGGGCAAGAAGGTTCATGTTTTTGTGTCTGTAGGAAAATCACAGACATGCATCACGCATCAGTTACCACAGTCACCTGACTCACACCACATCCTTTATCGTTTTAGAGGAACTTAAAGACAGGAAGTTAGGCATTTAGTTAAATCCAAAAATGCCATTCAGGACTTTAAGATCATGCTGAGTGAAGTGACTCATTAGATTTTTAACCTTCCAGTTGTTGGGCTGTCTGTACAGCAAAGGAGAACATACCATGTACTAGTTCATAGCCATCCATCCATTATCTTCCGCTTTATCCAATACTAAAGTCGCGGGGGGGGGGGGTTCCCCATGTCCATCCAGGGGAGAACGTTTCAGGCGCTGAGCAGATACACCCAGGACAGGACACCAATCTATCACTGGACACACACTCACACACACAGACACACTCTATATGGGGCAATTTGGAGTTCTCAATTGACTTGATCCATGTTTTTGGACTATGGAGGAAACCCACGCGGACACGGGGAGTACATGGAAACTCCACCCAGGGGGGCAGTCCACATCAGCATGTGGGTGTATCTGCCTAGCTCCTGAAATATAACGCTATGAACTAGGGGCGGCACGGTGGCTCAGTGGTTTAGCGCGTTCTCCTCTCAGCACTCCAGGTTCGAATCCCAATCTGGGTGGAGTTTCCATGTTCTCGACATGTCTGCGTGGGTTTCCTCCGGGTTCTCTGGTTTCCTCCCACAGTCCAAAAACATGGATCAAGTCAATTGAATTCCCCAAATTGCCCCATATAGAGTGTGCCTAATATAAATTGCCCCATATAGAGTGTGCCCTTGACCCTAATAGAGGATAAAGCGGGAGATAATGGATGAAACTGTCCCCCTGATGGGATCATTTCTACTATGATACTAACTATGGAGGAAAAAGCTGATGACCTACATCAAAAAGAGAAACATAGTAAACTGGACTATTGACTGGATGGACAGCACACACACACACACACACACACACACACACACACAAAGAAGTGAAATTCATACAAACATTTATTAAAACACTTTATTAATTATTTGGTTTAATACAACAACTAGTTCTGGTGCTTAAATCTGATTGGCTGAGCTGTTTGTCCAGCTGTGACATCATTAACAATAACACACTCCTCTGAGAGCTTCACATTTGAATCAATGCGTTATATACAATACATTATTTTCAATTATAAAAAACAGATTATTGTAAACAGTGAGCCAATTCATGAGCACTAAACCTATTGCTGTTTATTTATAAACTGCGTTCTATAATTTGGCCACTAGATGGCAGTGATGGCAGTTTTTGATTGTCTGAAAAAAACAGTATTCTGTTACAGTGATCTCAGTAGACTTAGAAGACCAGATTATTAATTCTATTGGTTACAATAATCATATTATTGATTCTTATAATAATATTTATAATAATTATTAGGTGGCTTAGTGTTTAGCATGTTCTCCTCTCAGCACTAGGGATTCCCGGTTCGAATCCCCATCTGGGTGGAGTTTCCATGTTCTCCCCGTGTCTGTGTGGGTTTCCTCTGGGTTCTCCGGTTTCTTCCCACAGTCCAAAAACATGGATCAAGTCAATTGCGTTCTCCAAATTTCCCCATGCAGAGTGTGTGTGTGAGTGAGTGTGTGCCCAGCGATAGATTGGCGTCCTGTCCTGGGTCTATCTGCCCAGCGCCTGAAACGTTCTCCCCTGAATGGGCATGGGGAACCCCCTCCCCCCCACGACCCGAAGAGAGGATGAAGCGGAAGATAATGAATGAATGAATAATTATTAGGATTAAAGTTTATTTTATTATAGTGTGTTTGTAAGCATTTTATAAAAGCAATAAGACACTTAAATAAATCACGGGAAAGAGGTAACTGTACTCCACTTCGTGTCAGGCCTGATAACACCTCTTCCCCATGAGTTTTTTACATTAATGCCACGCCCTCTCATATCTTTTCATTCATCCATCCATTATCTTCCGCTTTATCCTCTATTAGGGTCGTGGTGGGGTTCCCCATGCCAATCCAGGGGAAAACGTCTCGGGCGCTGGGCAGATAGACCCAGGACAGGGCGCCAATCTATCGCTGGGCACACACTCACTCTCACTCACACACACACACTCTATATGGGGCAATTTGGAGAACTCAATTGACTTGATCCATGTTTTTGGACTATGTGAGGAAACCGGAGAACCTGGAGGAAACCCATGCGGACACGGGGAGAACATGGAAACTTCACCCAGATTGGGATTTGAACCGGGAATCCCTAGTGCTGAGAGGAGAACATGCTAAACACTAAGCCACCGTGCCCCTTTCGTATCTTATATCTTTAAAATACCAGTTGTTATTTTAGCATCCTTACTCAAAGATAAATGTCGCATCCTCTGAACTGTTCTGGTTGACGTGCAGGTCCCCATTTTGGTCCATATTATGTAACAAATATCTGACTCCAGCCTTCATCCCGGTATTGAGTCCTGCCCCAACGATGAAGCCTGCCGTGCCCCCCGTAGCTGCCATTAGGGCATCAGTACCCAGATCCACCGCACCAAGGACCGCTCGCTCCATTGCAGTGTCAGAACACTTGACCGAGGCGTAGTAAACCGCGCTGCCCAGATTATACAGCGTCGAAACCACAGGGATCCACTCCACCACTCTGAACACTCGCTGCTCCGTTTCTTGTTTGCAGTGAGAATGAGGATCTGCCTGCCTTCTCACTCGTACTCCACATGTCTGTATCCACGACTCTGATCGCCCAGAGGAACCAGTCGGAACCAGTCGACTACCCCGCCTACGAATGACATGGTACGGCCCAGACTCGCTGTTATGGTCTGTACTGATACCAGCGCAATCGAATCCCAGGCTTTGACAGACCCGCTTGGCTTTAACGAAATGCATCTTCTGACCTTCATCACTTATCTCTCCGAGTAAAGTAGCTCCTTCAACCTTCATCCAGCCCCGACACGTCGTCCCTCCCACGTTCTGACCCACGTCTGCCAGCTGTTGGATGTTAAACATTATCGCCTGCAGTTTACCCAGCTTGGGAGCAGCAGAGGAGGAATGTGAGGTCTGTGTGGGGCTCTTATTTTGCCTTCTTATTTGGGTTACGATATCATCCAACAGCTCCTTAGTGTCATTCCGGCCCAAGTGCGTATAGAGGTCCAGCACCAGGTCCTGAGCTTCAGGGGCACATCCTGCTGAGGCCAGCACAGGCACCATGACCAGCCCCAGCAACTCGTGGGAAAACCCTGCACCTTTCCACGGCCCTGCGGCCAGTTCTGCACAGCTCAGATTAGTATGGAGAGCCATCTGACCCTGCAGAGAGGCTGCAAGTTCAGAGACCAGCTGCTGAGCTGACGAAGAACTGGGCTCTGGATCATCTCCTGATTTCCCATCGTTGCTCAGAACTGTTTCAGGCTTTGTGGTAGTGGCCGGGATTGAGGACGTGGGTACGTCTGAGCCGAGCGTGTTCTGGAGGGGGGTTGGTGGTCGTTCTTGTGCACACACCATGTCAGAGAGAAGCAGGAAGCTCAGAAGCCTCCACTTAAGTTTAGAGAGTCGCATTAACATGGCAGAATGAACCGGAGATCTTCAAAGTGATCACTACAACAGAAAAGACAGCATGGCTTCAAAATTAAATACAATACCTGCATCCTGGCGGCACGGTGGCTTAGTGGTTGGCATGTTCTCTTTTCAGCTCTAGGGATTCCCAGTTCCAATCCCCATCTGGGTGGAGTTTCCATGTTCTCCCCGTGTCTGTGTGGGTTTCCTCCGAGTTTTCCGGTTTCCTTCCACAGTCCAAAAACATGGATCAAGTCAATCGAATTCTCCAAATTGCCCCATATAGAGTGTGTCTGGGTTAGTGAGTGTGTGTCCAGTGATAGATTAATGCCCTGTCCTGGGTGTATCTGCCCAGCGCCGGAAACGTTCTCCTCTGGATGGGCATGGGGAACCCCCCACGACCCTAATAGAGGATAAAGCGGAATATAATGGATGGACCAGTTTCCTCCACTTGCCATATTGATGGACTTTGTCCATCTGTGTTCTTTGTTGTTGTTTGTCCCCTGTTGGTTCTCTGTTCTCTGTTGGTCAGCACCATCACAGAACAGGTATCATTTGGGTGGTGGATTGTTTATGGTCAGTTCTGCAGTGACACTGATGTGGTGAGGGGGTTTTAGTGCAGCAGTGCTGCTGGAGGTTCATTTCTCCACCTCAGTGACACTGCTGGGATAGGAATAATGCACTAAGCAAATAACCCCTGCTCTGTGGTGGTACTATTGGGGTTCTGACCATAAGAACAGAGTACCACCCTGCTGATGTAAATGTTATTACTGTGTATCCTTTTGTACCGTGTACTAAAAACATCAAGGCACTACCAGTTTGTTAGCGATGTCAAACTTGTTCTAAATTTATATCCATTCATCCATTATCTCTCACCCAGGGGAGAACGTCTCGGGCGCTGGGCAGATAGACCCAGGACAGGGCGCCAATCCATCGCTGGGCACACACTCACTCACACAGACACACTCTATATGGGGCAATTTGGAGAACTCAATTGACTTGATCCATGTTTTTGGACTGTGGGAGGAAACCGGAGAACCCGGAGGAAACCCACGCAGACACGGGGAGAACATGGAAACTCCACACTAGCACTGAGAGGAGAACATGCTAAACACTAAGCCACCGTGCCGCCGTTCTAAATTTATAATTCTACTAATGTACAGTAACAAACCCTTTTTAATAGTTGAGGGGGACTTTAAAATGCCTCTTCTTCAGGTTTATATATTTAAATCAGTGTAATGCACCACGTCTCTGTTACTGTCTCCTGGTCCAGCGTAGGTCAGCGCAGAGCCTGGACATTTTTAAAGCTCTGCTCAAGACTTTTCTTTTTAAAAAGGCATATAATTGTTGATGCTTTACTACATACATAATATATATATATATATAGGGCGGCACGGTGGCTTAGTGATTAGCATGTTCTCCTCTCAGCACTAGGGATTCCCGGTTCGAATCCCCATCTGGGTGGAGTTTCCATGTTCTCCCCGTGTCTGCGTGGGTTTCCTCCGGGTTCTCCGGTTTCCTCCCACAGTCCAAAAACATGGATCAAGTTAATTGAATTCTCAAAAAATTGCCCCATATAGAGTGTGTGTGTGTGTGAGTGAGTGTGTGTCCAGCGATGGATTGGCGCCCTGTCCTGGGTCTATCTGCCCAGCGCCCGAGACGTTCTCCCCTGGATGGGCATGGGGAACCCCACCGCGACCCTAATAGAGGATGAAGCGGGAGATAATGAATGAATGAATGAATATATATATATATATTTTTTTTTTCCAAGTGTTGGATGTTTGCTGGCACGGTGGCTTAGTGGTTTAGCACATTCGCCTCTCAGCACTAGGGATTCCCGGTTCGAATCCCCATCTGGGTGGAGTTTCCATGTTCTCCCCGTGTCCACGTGGGTTTCCTCCGGGTTCTCCGGTTTCCTCCCACAGTCCAAAAACATGGAACAAGTTAATTGAGTTCTCCAAATTGCCCCATATAGAGTGTGTCTGAGTGAGTGAGTGTGTGCCCAATGTTCTCCCCTGGATGGGCATGGGGAACCCCACCGCGACCCTAATAGAGGATAAAGCGGGTGATAATGAATGAATGGATGTTTGCCATTGTTGTCACTTTGAGATTTTACAAAATGAAAAGTGTTACAAATAAAATCTATTATTATTATTATTATTATTATAATTATAATGCAGTGTAAAAATGTGATAGAGGTTGCCAAACGCAGCAGACTGACGCGGACTTTGTCCTGGAGACTTGCTGTTATTTGCTCAGTATCTTCCTGACCTGCAAACAGAAGCCTGCTGATTTTGACCCACTGCCATTTTAAACACTGCACTTCTAATCTAACACTTTAAAAATGATGAATATTAAACCATACCAGGTTCCTTTTTCTTTAAAAGTCTCGATTCGGCATTTTGTGCTAGTTTTAGGTCTAATCTTAAAGACAAGGGGAGTTTATATATAGCACAGCTTTCCAAAAAAAAAGTGCTTTATAAAGCAAAGAGCCAATAAAAAAGGTACATACATTCATTCATTCATTATCTCCCGCTTATCCTCTATTAGGGTCGCAGTGGGGTTCCCCATGCCCATCCAGGGAAGAACGTCTCGGGCGCTGGGCAGATAGACCCAGGACAGGGCGCCAATCCATCGCTGGGCACACACTTACTCACACAGACACACTCTATATGGGGCAATTTTTGAGAATTCAATTAACTTGATCCATGTTTTTGGACTGTGGGAGGAAACCGGAGAACCCGGAGGAAACCCACGCAGACACGGGGAGAACATGGAAACTCCACCCAGATGGGGATTCGAACCGGGAATCCCTAGCGCTGACCCCCCCCCCCCCCCCCCCCCCCCCCCCCCCCCCCCCCCCCCCCCCCCCCCCCCCCCCCCCCCCCCCCCCCCCCCCCCCCCCCCCCCCCCCCCCCCCCCCGACCACTAAGCCACCGTGCCGCCAAAAAAGGTACAATAAAGGAAAATATAAAAAAAAAATAAAAGAAAAAGACGATACGAATGATTCAAACAATAAAAGATGAAGCGATTTCAAACTAAGCTGCTCAAATAGATTTAAACCGGTGCGACGTCGAGGTTCTACCAATGTTCTTAATCAGTTGTTTGTATTTAAGAGCGGCGTCATGACTCCATGCTGCTTCTCCATGTTTGGTTCTCCCATGTTCCGGAGATCTGAAGCAGATCTGATCATTACACTGGTCCTACGCCATTAAGATGGTCAGAGACCAGCAGAGAACAACACCTTAAAGTCTAATCAGTGGAAGGACGTAAAGAATGAGGGTGAGGAATAAAGCACTGTTAATAAACACATGTAGCTGATTATGTTCACGTCTTTATAATTAGAAATAAATAAAATTACAAAGTAGAAAGTAGAAATATGTGATTGTAATGCATTGTACAAGCTGAGATCCTTTTTTAATTAAACCTTAGTAATTAAACCTTAGTCCTGAAGCTTTAACAGAATGTTCTTCCAAACGTTATCATTGAATTGAAAGCAGAATGGTGTGCAGTTCGAGCTCTTACCTTGATAACGGTGGCAAACGCAAAGAACTGTGTGCTCCCTCTCGCTCTCTAACTGTGTCAGTCCATCTCTATGTTTGACCTCATTTATAGTGAGAAGCACAGTGTGTGTGTGTGTGTGTGTGTGTATGTGTGTGTGTGTGTGTGCAGGCTGGTCCTCACAGTGTAAAGTGAACGGTTGTATGGTTGTAGTTTTGGATAACGTTCGGGTACTATTTGGTTCGAATACTAAATAAATGGACGTCTATTTCAAGTCCCCACAATGCAAACTGTGCTTATGTGAGTGTGTGTGTTTGTGTGTGTGTGTGGTGCGTGGGGCTGGTGGCTGGTGGGGTGTATTGGCAAACTACTGTTTACTCCTTCCCTCTGCTCATACATTTACCTCAACATTATTCATGTAACAGATCTTTCTCCATTATCTTCCACTTTATCCTCTATTAGGGTCGCACGGGGGGGATACACCCAGGACAGGACGCCAATCTATCGCTGGGCACACACTCACTCACACACACACAGACACCCTCTATATGGGGCAATTTGGAGAATTCAATTAACCTTGATCCATGTTTTTGGACTGTGGGAGGAAAACGGAGAACCCGGAGGAAACCCACATGGACATGGGGAGAACATGGAAACTCCACCCAGATTGGGATTCGAACCGGGAATCCCGAGAGCTGAGAGGAGAACATGCCAACCACTAAGCCACCGTGCTGCTAGAGAACAACACAACTCAGTGATAAAGTGATTTTATTTTGCCTACTGTGCACACAGAGAGGAATGTCTCCTCCACTTTTAATCCCTCACACACACACACACACACACACACACACACACTCACACACACACACACACACACACACACACACACACACACACACTGGTGGAGTGAGCACACGTGCCCGGAGCGGTGGCCAGCCTTGAATATGACCCCCGGGGAGCAATCGGGGTTAGGTGCCTTGCCCAAGGGCACTTCAGTCATGGTACTTGGTGGGACCGGGAATCGAACCGGGGACCTTCAGGTCACAAGGCTGGTTCCTTGACCACAAGCCTATTACTGCCCCAGTAAATACATATGGACCCAGCGGACCTGCAGTAACGCAGATTTAACAGCACTTGTAATGTTTTCCAGTAGAGTGATGTCATTATACTTACATGCTGGGCAGATACACCCCGCAAAGGACAGGACAGGACACCAAAACATCACAGGGCACACACTTATTCACACAGACACACATTATACTGTATAGGGGCAATTCAAAGCAGTCAATTTACCTTCAATTCATGTTTTTCGACTGTGGGAGCAAACCGGAGAACCCGGAGGAAACCCACGCGGACACGGGGAGAACATTAAAAACCCCACCCAGATCGAGATTCGAACCTGAATCCCCAGCACTGAGAAGAGAACCAGGTTTAAACCCCAATCTGGGTGGAGTTTCCACGTTCTCCCCGTGTCCGCGTGGGTTTCCTCCGGGTTCTCCGGTTTCTTCCCACAGTCCAAAAACATGTGTGTAAGACAAATTTGACCACAATAATATGTTCTGCTCCGAATTGCCCCTATATAATGTGTGTGTGTGTGTGTGTGAGTAAGTGTGTGCACAGCAATGGATTGACGTCCTGTCCTGGGTGTATCTGTCCAGCGCCCGAAATGTTCTCCTCTGGATGGACATGAGGTTGGTTAGTTGGTTGGTTGGGACATATTTGGCTAATTGTGGCACACACACGGTTGTGTTATGTCCAGATGGAGCAAACTTGGTCAGAATTTCCAGCGTGATAAAGAATTATATCACAACGAAAACACATTAAATTAGGAATTCAAATTTAGAAATTTAATATATTGGATGGGCATGATGGCTTAGTATTTGGCATGTTCTCCTCTCAGCACTAGGGATTCCCGGTTCGAATCCCCATCTGGGTGGAGTTTCCATGTTCAAGTTCAAGTTCAAGTAATTTATTTATATAGCGCTTTTTACAACAGTACATTGTCACAAAGCAGCTTTACAGAATGAAAAACCTTTAAACCCCCAAAGAGCAAGCCGAAGCGACAGTGGCAAGAAAAAACTCCCTGTTATGTTATTATTTTAAGGAAGAAACCTTGGGAGGACCAAGAATCAGTGGGGGACTCATCCTCCTTGAGCGGCCAGGCAACAACAACAACAATGTAGGACAGCCATGTCCAAATATCTAACAAATGGAAAAACTAACAACTGGAAAACTATAAGTGAGTCCATTAAGGGGGTGTCCTGCAGGACCGCCTGTCCAATGGATATTCAGGTTCCATCAGTGTTCTCCCCATGTCCATGTGGGTTTCCTCCGGGTTCTCCGGTTTCCTCCCACAGTCCAAAAACATGGATCGAGGACAAGTGAGTTCTCCAAATTGCCCCATATAGAGTGTGTCTGTGTGAGTGAGTGTGTGTCCAGTGATAGATTGGCGTCCTGTCCTGGGTCTATCTGCCCAGCGCCCGAAACGTTCTTCCCTGGATGGCATGGGGAACCCCCTCACGACCCTAATAGAGGATAAAGCAGAAGATAATGGATGGATGGACACAAGGATTAAGCCAAAGATAATTAGATGAGAGATTCAGAGAACTCAAGAGAACCAGAGGAGGAGGTTTATCCCATTATGTCGATTGTGATGATTTTCAGTTTTGTTTAAATAAAAAAAATTCGGCAGAAAAAAGAAGATGTATGATAAAATAAAAAAGAATAATGAGATCTGCTGCAGGCAAGCTACCTGTAACACCAGAGGGCACCAGTGAGTCAGTGGTGAGCAGGTGTTTGATGATTCTGCAGTATCAGAGGTGGTTTGGTTTATCCTCTACTAGGGTCACGGGGGGCGGGGTGGGTTCCCCCATGCCCATCCAGGGGAGAACGTCTCGGGTGCTGGGCAGATAGACCCAGGACAGGACATCAATCTATCACTGGACACACACTCACTCACACAGACACTCTATATGGGGCAATTTGGAGAATTCAACTGACCTTAATCCATGTTTTTGGACTGTGGGAGGAAACCGGAGAACCCAGAGGAAACCCACATGGACACGGGGAGAACATAGAAACTCCACCCAGATGGGGATTTAAACCAGGAATCCCCAGCGCTGAGAGGAGAACATGCTAACCACTAAGCCACCGTGCCGCCCCCTTCAGATATCGAAGATATCTAATTCTTACTACATCCATCCATCCATTATCTTCCGCTTTATCCTCTACTAGGGTCATGGGGGGGGTATGCCCATCCAGGGGAGAACGTTTCGGGTGCTGGGCAGATACACCCAGGACAGGATGCTAATCTATCACTGGACACACACTCACTCACACAAACACACTCTATATGGGGCAATTTGGAGAACTCAATTGACTTGATCCATGTTTTTGGACTTTGGGTGGAAACCGGAGAACCCGGAGGAAACCCACGCGGACACGGGGAGAACATGGAAACTCCACCCAGATTGGTATTCGAATTGGGAATCCCTAGTGCTGAGAGGAGAACATGCTAATTACTTAACTAATGTGCCGACCTTATTCTAAATTATAAGGACTTAAAATATTTCCATGAGTTGGTCTGATATCCCAAGTTTTCTTCATTCATTCATTCATTATCTTCCTCTTTATCCTCTATTAGAGTCGCGGTGGGGTTCCCCATGCCCATCCAGGGGAGAACACCTCGGGTGCTGGGCAGATACACCCAGGACAGGGCACCAATCTATCACTTGGCACACACAGACACACTCTATATGGGGCAATTTGGAGAACTCAATTGACTTGATCCATGTTTTGGACTCAATTGAGAACCCGGAGGAAACCCACGCGGACACGGGGAGAACATGGAAACTAACTACACTAATATTGTAATTAATAATGAAATCTGGAGGTACCACTGCTTCTAGGAAACACAGATGACATCACCGTTGGCCTTTCAGGCCGCAGAGGCTCAGAATTTGGCGAGGTGGTAGTTTGTGTGTATGTTGGACAGTAGATGAGGAACTAAAAATGGAAATTTGCTCTCTGAATGCAGGTAAACATCCGTGACGGAACCCAAAGTTGACTTTGTGTGAGCAGCGAGCAAACAGACGAGGTAGGGCTCCAGGAACAATAGCAAGCACTAAAACAACAGGAGGACATTCTGCAGACGTGACTTACAGCATTCTCAACTCCATGGTTAGGACTGGAATTCAGAGTCAGTCATGATGCACCCCCCGAGCAACGGGGAAACACATTAGACCTGGGAGATGAACCCACAACCTTCAGACTGATAAGCCCCACAGCCTAACCACTGAGCTACCACATCATTCATTCATTATCTTCAACTTTATCCTCTATTAGGGTCGGGGGGGTTTCCCCATGCCCATCCAGGGGAGAACGTTTCAGGCGCTGGGCAGATAGACCCAGCCAATCTATCACTGGGCACACACTCACTCACACAAACATACTCTATATGGGGCAATTTGGAGAATTCAATTTGGACTTGATCCATGTTTTTGGACTGTGGGAGGAAACCGGAGAACCCGGAGGAAACCCACGTGGACACGGGGAGAACATGGAAACTCCACCCAGATTGGGATTGAAACCCGGAATCCCTAGCGCTGAGAGGAGAAAATGCTAAACACTAAGCCACCGTGCCGCCCTTGCGTGATATACAATACATTATTTTAACTCATAAAATACAGATTGGGCGGCATGGTGGATTAGTGGTTAGCATGTTCTCCTCTCAGCGCCAGGGATTCCCGGTTCCTGGGTGGAGTTTCCATGTTCTCCCCGTGTCTGCGTGGGTTTCCTCCGGGTTCTCCAGTTACCTCCCACAGTACAAAACCATGGATCAAGGTCAATTGAATTCTCCAAATTGCCCCCTATAGATTGTGCGAGTAAGTGAGTGAGTGTGTGTCCAGTGATAGATTGGCGTCCTGTCCTGGGTGTATTTGCCCAGCGCCTGAAACGTTCTCCCCGTAACCCTAGTAGAGAATAAAGTGGAAGATAATGGATGGATGGATGGAGTGATCACACCTTCCTCAAAGCCAACGTGTGTGCCGGTTCCCCTGCTCTGTTGTCGTTTGTGGTCACATGTCGGATTAAATTGTAAAATGTAAAAAGACATTTAAATTTCATGGTCATTTTCTTTCAGAACACAAATTGTCCAACATCACAAAGCACAGAACCATATGACTCGGTTCTGACCGCGCACATACGTATTCAACCCAGATCAGCTACCAAGGCAGTGGTAGCTCAGTGGTTAGGGTGTTGGGCTATCAATCTGAAGGTTGGGGGTTCAAATCCCAGGTCCACTGAAGTTACCAGTCTGGGTCCTTGAGCAAGACCCTTAACCCTCATTGCTGCAGGGATGTTGTGATGAACCCTGTGTTCACCTTGTAAGTCGCTTTGGATAAAAGCGTCCAATAAATGACCAAATGTAATGGAAATGTAATGTCCGTAGGGCGTGGTAGCTCAGTGGTCAGGGCGTTGGGCTATGAATCTGAAGGTTGGGGGTTCAAATCCCAGGTCCACTGAAGTTACCAATGTGGGTCCTTGAGCAAGACCCTTAACCCTCATTGCTGCAGGGATGTTGTGATTAACCCTGTGTTCAGCTTGTAAGTCGCTTTGGATAAAAGCGTCCAATAAGCGACCAAATGTGATGGAAATGTAAATGCAGATCATCAGAACTTCCTCAGCAGAACCAGAGGGAGGAACCACAGAGTCTGATCCCGGTCATTGTGCTGAAGGTGATCTGATAGAACAGTGGTTTTTTGACAAAAGGAACGTTCAAACAGAGAACCTTTGTCCTTTGTCTTTGTTCTGTACGGTTACAGACGGATCATACGTGGTAGTAATGAGTGGTTTTGTGTAACGGGTAGTTCCCGTTCTAAAACCTGATTCACTGCATTGCCTTCGTAGAACATGCACATCGAGAACCAAATCGACACAGCGTTCATGATCTGAAGATAAATTCACTGGTATTTAAAGATCATTTTAAAAATACGCCAACGCTCCTCTGCTTGAAGTGTTGAGTGGGCGGCGTGCAGTAAGTCGCCAAGCTGCCCCCACCCGCCCGAGTGGCTTGAGAGGTTCCACATGCTGCACACAACTTAAGCCAACGTGCCGTTTTCAGTGACACACACACACACACACTATATGGGGCAATTTGGAGAATTCAATTGACTTGATCCATGTTTTTGGACTGTGGGAGGAAACCAGAGAACCCGGAGGAAACCCACGCGGACACGGGGAGAACATGGAAACTCCACCCAGATGGGGATTCGAACCGGGAATCCCTAGTGCTGAGAGGAGAACATGCCAACCACTAAGCCACTGTGCCGCCTATATATACATATATATACATATATATACATTCATTCATTCATTATCTTCCGCTTTATCCTCTATTAGGGTCGCGGTGGGGTTCTCCATGCCCATCCAGGGGAGAATGTCTCGGGCGCTGGGCAGATAGACCCAGGACAGGGCGCCAATCCATCGCTGGGCACACACTCACTCACTCAGACACACTCTATAGGGGGCAATTTTGAAAATTCAATTAACTTGATCCATGTTTTTGGACTGTGGGAGGAAACCGGAGAACCCGGAGGAAACCCACGCAGACACGGGGAGAACAGGAAAACTCCACCCAGATGGGGATTCGAACCGGGAATCTCTAGTGCTGAGAGGCGAACGTGCTAATCACTAAGCCACCGTGCCGCTATATATATCATTTATATATATTTATTATTTTTTTATATATATAATATGACCTAATTTGCATTGTTTGTGTTGGTGGGCGTGCCTTGCGTCCACATTCCCGATTGGTTGACATTCAAACAACCAGATCTCAGACATCACAGCCGTCCAATGTCGGATTATAAAACACGCATTTTAAAAACTGGAGTCTGACTTTCATTAACAATGCAGGACAATGTCTCAATTTGCGGGACATGTGAAAAGTAACGAAATTGCGGGACTGTCCTGCACAAAGCGGGACATCTGGTCACCCTCATCACACAATCTCAACACAATCTGTACATGGCTGTCCTACACTGTTGATGCTGCCCGGCTGCTGTCCAACTATAGACCAATATCAAACCTCCCTTTTGTCTCTAAAATCCTAGAAAAAATTGTGTTTAATCAGCTGAATCGCCATCTTCTAGCTAATAACGTTCATGAAGTTTTTCAGTCAGGTTTTAGGTCTCATCATAGCACTGAGACAGCCTTAATTAAAGTCGTTAATGACTTATTAATGTCCTCTGATAATAACCAAATCTCTTTACTTGTATTATTAGATAGATCTTAGTGCAGCCTTTGACACTATAGACCATAACATCTTAGTTGATAGATTAGAAAACACTGTGGGCATCACAGGATCTGCACTCCAGTGGTTTAAATCCTACCTGACAGATCGATATCAATTTACCTGTGTTAACAACCAATGTTCTAATCTCGCCAAAGTTAAATATGGTGTCCCACAAGGGTCAGTCCTGGGTCCACTCCTATTTGCATTGTATATGCTTCCATTTGGATCAATTATTCGTAAACATGGAATCAGTTTCCACTCATATGCAGATGATACACAGTTACAGTGCGTTGCAAAAGTGTTCATACCCCTTGAACTTTTCCATATTTTGTCACATTACAACCACAAACATAAATATATTTCACTGGAATTTAATGTGAAAGACCAACACAAAGTGGTATACAATTGTGAAGTGGAATGAAAGTTATACATGAATCAACAATTTTTTTACAAATAAAAAACTGAAAAGTGCAATGTGCAAAATTATTCAGCCCCCCTGAGTCAATACTTTGTGGAACCACCTTTTGCTGCAATTACAGC
>JAFMOD010000671.1:317301-350085 GCA_019802435.1 Corydoras maculifer
TATATATATATATATATATACACACACACACACACACACACACACACACTTTTGACCCCATAAATCTTTAACTAACAAAAGACCTACATGTTTGGAATCGCTTACATTCTAAGAGAACATGTTTTTCAGGTAGAAGGTAAAAGCTAACAGTTAATGTTAGAGTTCAGCTCTAAATACACCTTAAAGCAACAGATTAAAGGAAGTGTTTATCAGTATGATGAATAAAGGCCTCATGTCATGAAAGCACCACCTCCACCGTGCACCACCACCACTGTACTACAGATTCTACAGGCCAACAGAGGAGGTTCATTTAAACCAGTTTTGAGTTAACCACAGCAGTAACAGTGTACCTGAATGACAAACCAATCAGTTCTTCAGAAACACAATATTTGTGTTCAAATAGAAAGCCTGACTGAAGAAAGCACACAGCCCCCCGTCATGCTGTGATTGTGAGCTGCTGGAGATCAAAAAGCCACGGCGCCAACAAATCTACACACTATGGGAGGAGTAATACAAACAGAGTATGTTTGAAGTGCAAAGTCCATGACTATTTACAAGTTCAGGGGTTTAACTAACTAACTAACTGTACAGGAAGAGAACGTAGGAATGACATTTTTTGAACTAAACATCAAGCATGTCTCTAAACATCAAGCTTTTTTTTTTATAATAAAGCTGAAACATCCATATACCATCCAATTAAACTACAAAATGATGAGGGTGAGTCCTGAAATCTGGGAAATAAATATGAGTTATACTAAACATTCAGACACTAAAGGCACAACTTTGCACATTATAAAGAACTGCCGCAATTACAAACTCTTTAAGAATATTTAAAATCAAGGACATTTTTTTTCTTGGCACATGTGGCTCACATCACTAGGAGGCCACCAGCCCTGTTACCTCTCCACTTCATTTTAACTGTTTACAATAACCAAACTCAGGGTTTACGTCATACCATTACTTGAATGTTTATTGTTCACTGTCCTGTGTATCGTCCTGTATTTATTGTGACCCTTATGTTTGCACACATGCACTTTATGTTGGTCGTGTAGTAGCTGTCATATGTAGCACCTTGTTCCTGGGGAACGCTGTCTCGTTCCACATATACTGTACTTTATATTGTGGAAGGACAAATAAAAAACTTCAATACTTGAGTAGCAAATCCCATCACCTCACGAACGAGAAATTTACACAGAACGCCCTGAATGAACGTTTACCTATGTGATGTGGATGGTTGAGGTTGTAGAGCGCTGAATTCTCTTTTCTCCAGTTCTTATCTTCTTCACCAGAGATATCATGGACCATCTGTGGGTTCTCATGCGGATAAGCATAAAGGTTCCTTACAAACCAGGTCTGCCGGAGAATCACATATAATGTGCATGTGCCCACCAAGAAGCCCATGCAGAACGAAGACCGACAGTTAAACGGCTTCTTCATTTTCAGCTCTCGGTCGGTCCAGGATCTGAAAAATAGAAACAACAGAAAAGAAAATTGTGAAAAGAGTAAGAGTTTATGAATGTGATGTACAGGACACTCCCAAAGGATATACATCTCATTTTCTCAGTTTGTAGTAGGGGATCATGATTCTGAGTATCCTCATCCTCCCCATAACATCCTGTTATGTCCTGCAATTTAATTTTGCCATTTTATATTTTTAAAACTGCATTAATGTTCTATATGTTTTATGTGGGGCAGCACGATGGCTTAGTGGTTGGCATGTTCTCCTCTCAGCACTAGGGATTCCCGGTTCGAATCCCCATCTGGGTGGAGTTTCCATGTTCTCCCCATGTCCGTGTGGGTTTCCTCCGGGTTCTCCGGTTTCCTCCCACAGTCCAAAAACATGGATCAAGGTCAATTAAATTCTTCATATAGCCCCATATAGAGTGTGTGTGTGCCCAGTGATAGATTGGTGCCCTGTCCTGGGTGAATCTGCCCAGTGCCCGAGACGTTCTACCCTGGATGGGCATAGGGAACCCCCCACTACGCTAATATAGGATAAAGCGGAAGATAATGGATGGATGGATGTTTTATGTGTTTCTATATTTTAATGTCATACTGTTTTATTTGTTTTGTAAAGCGTCTTTGAGGTCCCTAAAAGTGCATTAATAAAATGCATTATTATTATCATAATAATAAACCTCCTATTTGGCATCCCTCCTCCTCCACCTACCTGGTGGCCTCAACCTTAGCATCTTCCTGCCAATATCAACCTCATCCCTCTGTAGTACAGTCCAAACCACCTCAATCTCACTTGGTCTTCTACCTGTACCATTCCTTCCATTTATTCATTGTCTTCCGCTTTTATCCTATATTAGGGTCGCGGGGGGGTTCCCCATGCCCATCCAGAGGAAAACGTTTTGGGCGCTGGGCAGATAGACCCAGGACAAGGTGTCATTGAATCGCTGGGCACACACTCACTTACACACACACTCTATATGGGGCAATTTGGAGAACTCAATTGACTTGGTTCATGTTTTTGGACTGTGGGAGGAAACCAGATATCCCGGAGGAAACCCACACAGACACGGGGAGAACATGGAAACTCTACCCAGATGGGGATTCGAACTAAGAATCCCTAGTGCTGAGAGGCAAACGGGTTAACCACTAAGCCACCGTGCCGCCCCCATTCCTTCCAATAAACTCATTTATCTTGTCCATCCTTGTTACCCCAATGAAAACCACCAAAATTTCCTTTTTGCCACTTCCAGCTCCCTCTCCAACATTTTGGTCAGAGCCACTACATCTAAACTGTACAACACTGTATTCCAGGTGTATCTGTCCAGTGCCCGAAACCACAGCGATCATAGTAGAGGATAAAGCGATCAAAATAATAAGCGTGTTTCACAAAGATGGACCCCATTAAAATCACTGTACAACCACGAACCACCTAGAAATGAAACACTTACCACTTCAAAAGGCGAGGTTAGAGTTTTGGCTAAACTTTGAGCTACCCACTTGGCCACAAATATCTCGAGTCATTACCCCCATAGGGATACATCAAAGAAAGCATCAGTTACCCACCCACCACTTGTGACTATTCTGGTTGACCTCATGAACAGTCGCAGTACATACTATAAGTTGTCTTGAGGTTGAGGTCACAAACGGCATTTAGAACAGGACTCCACGACCAGTTTATTGTTTTATGTATTACCAAGTTATAAACACTTTAATCCAAAGCAACTTACATCTAAATGAATGAATGAACTTACATCTATCTTCATGCCGGAGGTCTGAGCAAAGGGTCATTATGAAACAGAAGTTTTAGAGCAATGAGGGTTAAAGGCTCTGCTCAGGGACCCACACGGGGAAGTTTTGTTAAACTTTTGGTTTGAACCCTTAACCCTTACCAATGAGCAACCACAGGAACTACTATTTTGTCTGGTGTGGCACTTCATCATTAACTAGCAAGTCAAATTAAGGAGGACAAAGTGAAAGAATTAAGAAGGATGGCATTTGGTTGCCAAAAAATCTCCATTAAGAGAATTTGCATGGGAGGGTCATGTCCCCGCCGAACCTTTAATCTGCCAGACTGGTAAAGAAACAAATACAGAGTGCATGTTTGTTTTCTTTTCGGTGAATAATTTATGAGGTATCTGATCTCATGTGTCACTTTTGCACAGGTAACCTAGACTCACTTTATACAGAACAAATAAAAAGTTTGGACACGCCCCCTTTTGGCTCTATTCTTCATTTCCTCCACTTACCATATAGACTCTGTAGTTTTATAATTACAGAATATAGTCCATCTGTCTTTGTTAGTTGCGTTGGTTCTCTGTTCTCTGTTGGTCAGCACCATCACAGAACAGGTATCATTTGGGTGGTGGATTGTTTATTGTCAGTTCTGCAGTGACACTGATGTGGTGAGGGGGTTTTAGTGCAGCAGTGCTGCTGGAGTTTCATTTCTCCACCTCAGTGACACTGCTGGGATAGGACTAATGCACCAACCAAATAACCCCTGCTCTGTGGTGGTACTATTGGGGTTCTAACCATTAGAGAACAGAGTACACAGTATGTACTGTAGAACACAAACAGATGGACTACAGTCTGGAATTGGAGAACTACAAAGTCCATCTTTATAGGAACTGAGAACACAAATAGCAAAAAAGGGGCGTGTCCACCACCATCAGTGTATTCTAATCTGCTTCTAACTTTGGGTTTTAAGGTGGAACACAGAACTTTTATCCATCCATTATCTTCCACTTTATCCTCTATTAGGGTCGCGGGGGGTTCCCCATGCCCATCCAGGGGAGAACGTTTTGGGCGCTGGGCAGATACACCCAGGACAGGGCGCCAATCTATCACTGGGCACACACTCACTCACACAGACATACTCTATATGGGGCAATTTGGAGAACTCAATTGACTTAATCCATGTTTTTGGACTATGGGAGGAAACCAGAGAAACCGGGGGAAACCCACGCAGACTCGGGGAGAACATGGAAACTCCACCCGGATGGGGATTCGAACCGGGTGCTGAGTGGAGAACATGCTAACCACTAAGCCACCGTGCCGCCCGGAACACAGAACTTGAGAAAACGAATTGTGGATGAAATGAGCCTTACTGTTAAAATCCACCAATAAGCAATAAGCAAACAGACAGATGAACTACAGTCTGGAATTGTAGAACTACAAAGTCCATCTTTACAGTAAGTGGAACTAAAAACATGGACAATAAATGGAGTAAAAAAGGACTATTACTGTATCATCATTACACTGAAGGCTGGTGTAGTTTCATCGATCACACTTAGGGTTTTGTCCGTCGGTGTGCATGTTCTCCCAGGAGACATGACGCACTACATAACTCTGCTGCTATTTTCAGGATCCCTCAAACATCCTCAGAATTCGGCTGTTATTTTCGGTCTCCAGTCATCCTTGTGTCTTGGTGCAGAGTACTGCATCCGCTTACACTACTACAAGATATCAGATCATTCTAAATATCTTTATTAAGAATCACAATAGCAGAACATATGCAGGTCATGTTCGTACATGAAATATATAGTGGTTTATTTATAAAAAAAACAAGCTTGATTTAGGTTTAAACAGCACAGTGCTTTAAAAACATACCAATCTGTGCAAACACAACAAACTAATGAGCAAAGCCCCGCTGCATGTGGAGAGAATAACAGATGTATTAAAATATGTTCGCCTCTCAGAGCTGGGAATTCAAGTTCGAATCCCGATCTGGGGGGAGTTTCCATGTTCTCCCCGTGTCTGTGTGGGTTTTCTCTGGATTCTCCGGTTTCCTCCCACAATCCAAAAACATGGATTCAATGTCAAATGAATGCTCCAAATTGCCCCTATATAGTGTGTGCATTTGTGTGTGTAAATGTGTGTGATTAGCACCATGTCTTTTGTTTATATATATATATATATATATATATATATATATATATATATAGGGCAGCACAATGGCTTAGTGGTTAGCATGTTCGCCTCTCAGCACTAGGGATTCCCGGTTCGAATCCCAATCTGGGTGGAGTTTCCATGTTCTCCCCGTGTCTGCGTGGGTTTCCTCCAGGTTGTCCGGTTTCCTTTCGCAGTCCAAAAACATGGACCAAGTCAATTGAATTCTCAAAATTGCCCCATATAGAGTGTGTGAGTGAGTGAGTGTGTGCCCAGCGATGGATTGGCTCCCTGTCCTGGGTATGTGTGTATATATATATATATATATATATATATATATATATATATATATATATATATATATATATATATATATATATAGTTGCGGCGACCGGTGTTCATCAGCACTCAAACAGTGTGTGTGTGTCATATATATATATATATATATAGTATTAATTCATTGTGCTCTATTGTTGAGTGCATCATGTCTGTAACGTGATGAAAGTCAGCACTAGTAAAATAAAAGCCAAATTTTTAAATCATTAGGCAAATGGGTTGAAAGTTCAAACCCGGGTCCTATCAAAATCGTCACTGGGGTCCAAAGCCCTTTAGCACCAATAGTAGCTTACACCACTCATCTCTTCATCGTACCTTAACTGTGGTTGATCCAATTTGCATTTCTAAAAAGCTCTCTGTTGCCCTCATTACAAACCTGATCCTCAACTTTTCACATCTCACTCTGACCTCTATCTAATTTAAATATACAAATATGTGAAGCTTGGGATTTAATTAGCTGTGTTATGGGGTTGTATATGTTGAGGGTTTCTTCATTACACGTTGACCTGTCCAAAAGATACTGGGATGGATTGGCCAGAGGCAAAACGGACACCCTGCGAATCAAAGTGATGCCTTTGCTGTGTTAATACTGGGTAAAGGTTTAAAACAATATCTAAGGCAGGGCCCTTAGCCTTCTGCAACAATGTGGATGAACTAGTTGTATAATAGACCCGACACACCTTTCTCCTTCATGCTTAATGTGAGCACTATGAGAGCTTCTTATGAATTCTGTGGAAAAAAAAGTCCATGTTTCTTTGGAAAGAATTAAAAACGCAGCTCACAGGGACGAATTCACAGGGTAACTCTGGTTCTCACAACCCTGCTGTTAGAAAACAATCATCAGTTGATAACTTTTTTTAAATCTTAAAATTTATTCCCAGATCTGACATCTTTAACCTTCTTGGTGTGATGCTTACAGATATCTCAATGACCTGACCTCAGCAGTTACCAAACCTTTATCAACAAAACAATCTCCTATTATGTTGTAATTGTACCCTGCGTAATTCAAATACTTTCACTGTCACACGGCAGTCATCTTGGGTGAGGCATTTAGTATTATCTGTGGGTAGACTGTTAATAACAAGTTTTAGGACTTTTCATTACATATAAAGAACTGTTAACACAAAAGCCTGTGTGTACGGTTGAGTTATATTCATTCATTCATTATCTTCTGCTTTATCCTCTATTAGGGTTGCGGTGGGGTTCCCCATGCCCATCCAGGGGAGAACGTCTCGGGCGCTGGGCAGATAGAACCAGGACAGGGCGCCAATCCATCGCTGGGCACACACTCACTCACACAGACACACTCTATAGGGGGCAATTTTGAGAATTCAATTAACTTGTTCCATGTTTTTGGACTGTGGGAGGAAACCGGAGAACCCGGAGGAAACCCACGCGGACACGGTGAGAACATGGAAACTCCACCCAGATGGGGATTCGAACCGGGAATCCCTAGCGCTGAGAGGCGAACGTGCTAACCACTAAGCCACCGTGCCACCCCGGTTGAGTTATAGTGTATCCTAATTGCTGTGAAAGTTGTAAAGCGATGACATGAGACAACCGTCTCCTCTCATTTGTTATTAAACTTTTTGATACCGAACACCAAACAAGACACTGGTGACCCCCGTGTCCATTAATGGCGTCGGAAGTGGACACGGTAGAGGACTACAAATATCTGGGGGTGTACATAGAGAATAAACTAGACTAAAAACACTGAATCCCTCTACAGGAAAAGCCAAAGTCGTACATACATTTTAAGACGTCTGAGGTGGCCAGTGCTATCCTTTATGCTGTTGCATGCTGGGGCAGCAGGTTGGAGGTGGCAGAAGCCAACATACTGAACAAACCGATCCGTGAGGTCGGTGATGTGGGTGTGGAGCTGGACTCGCTGAGGTCAGTGTCAGAGAGGAGGACGCTCTATCTAAGCTAATGGCTATCATGGACAATGCCTCCCACCCACTGTACCACACACTGGTCAGACACAGAAGCACATTCAGTTTAAGACTCATTCCACCCAAATGCAACACAGAGCGCCATAGAAGGCACTGAATAATCATTCCGTTTAACTCCTCACTCAGATAAACAGCTTTAAATTTAATGAGCAATAGCGTATGATTCTACCATCAGCCACACAGGGGCAGCACGGTGGCTTAGTGGTTGGCACGTTCGCCTCTCGGCATTAGGGATTCCCGGTACGAAGTTTCCATGTTCTCCCTGTGTTTCCTCCGTGTTCTCCGGTTTCTTTCCACAGTCCAAAAACATGGCTCAAGGTCAAAAGAATTCTCCAAATTGCCCCATACAGAATGTGTGAGTGAGTGTGTGCCCAGCAATAGATTGGCGTCCTGTCTTGGGTGTATCTGCCCAGCGCCCGAAACATTCTCCCCTGGATGGGCATGGGAAACCCCACCATGACCCTAATAGAGGATAAAGCGGAAGAAAATGGATGGATGGACCTGCCACACAGTGCAGGGCAATCTTCTCAATTTTTAATTTGTTTTAATTAACAGATATTCATACGCAGGGGCACATACACTGTATACACAGCACATACACAGCACTAGGGATTCCCGGTTCGAATCCCAATCTGGGTGGAGTTTCCATGTTCTCCCCCTGTCTGCGTGGGTTTCCTCTGGGTTCTCCGGTTTCCTCCCACAGTCCAAAAACATGGATCAAGGTCAATGGAATTCTCCAGATTGCCCCATACAGATTGTGTGAGTGTGTGCCACCGCGACCCTAGCAGAGGATAAAGCAAAAGTATATTACGTATCGCACATGCCACTTCACTTTCACCTACTTTTACTTGCCACTTCACTTTACTTTTAATTATTATATAATTAGTATTTTAGTACTTTTAGTCCAATTTTACTGCGCTTATTGTTCATTTTTGTTTGCCATTTTGCGCGTGTGTGTATATATATATATATATACATACACACACACACACACACACACACACACACACACAAGACTACTGGAGGGGCTGTAAAAACTGCAAAGTACCCTGATTGCTGTTTTAAAACTATCAACATAAAAGAATCAGAATCAATAAGAATTAGACTCAGACAGACTTGGGACTCGTTCACGAGTCTCTGAACTCACAGAAACGTTATTAGACGTCGACAGACATTAAAACGTCCTACGATGTCTTACAATGTCCACTGATTGAGTCTAATTCTAATTGATTCTGATACTTTTATGTTGATAGTTTTAAAACAGCAGACAGACTTGGGACTCGGTCACGCGTTGCCGCCTTTCAACGAGTCCCCTGAACTCACAGAAACGTTATTAGACGTCGACAGACATTAAAACGTCCTACGATGTTTTACAATGTCCTCTGATTGATTCTGATTCTAATAAATTCTGATTCTAATTGATTCTGATTCTAATTGATTCTGATACTTTTATGTTGATAGTTCAAGCAGCAGACAGACTTGGGACTCGTTCACGAGTCTCTGAACTCACAGAAACGTTATTGGACGTCGACAGACATTAAAACGTCCTACAATGTCTTACAATGTCCACTGATTGATTCTGATTCTAATGAATTCTGATTCTAATTGATTCTGATTCTCTAATGTTGATAGTTTTAAAAGAGCAGACAGACTTGGGACTCGTTCACGAGTCTCTGAACTCACAGAAACGTTATTGGACGTCGACAGACATTAAAACGTCCTACAATGTCTTACAATGTCCTCTGATTGATTCTGATTCTAATGAATTCTGATTCTAATTGATTCTAATTCTAATTGATTCTGATTCTCTAATGTTGATAGTTTTAAAACAGCAGACAGACTTGGGACTCGTTCACGAGTCTCTGAACTCACAGAAACGTTATTAGACGTCGACAGACATTAAAACGTCCTACGATGTCTTACAATGTCCTCTGATTGATTCTGATTCTAATGAATTCTGATTCTAATTGATTCTGATTCTCTAATGTTGATAGTTTTAAAAGAGCAGACAGACTTGGGACTCGTTCACGAGTCTCTGAACTCACAGAAACGTTATTAGACGTCGACAGACATTAAAACGTCCTACGATGTCTTACAATGTCCTCTGATTGATTCTAATTCTAATGAATTCTGATTCTAATTTATTCTGATTCTCTAATGTTGACAGTTTTTAAACAGCAGACAGACTTGTTTGGTGACGCGTTGCCGCCTGTTAACGAGTCTCTGAACTCACAGAAACGTTATTTGACGTCGACAGACATTAAATAAAGTCTTACCGTGAAGTTACAGCACCGAGGAGTGCCTCAGGTCCATGTTCACCTCGAAACGGCGGCGGACATCAAAAGCCAGCGCGCGGCGTGCCGACATTCTTTAACCAAATGTCGCTCATTTCCGTTAGCAACTTTAGCCTGCGACATAAAGAACAGCTCGGGGCTTTAAAACGAAGCCGGCGGAGTGGAAGAGCCTCCAGAAGGACGTCGTGTCCGCGGAGGCGACGCTGAAACGCGGGCTCGTCGCTCCGCTCGCCGCGTCCTCTCACAACTCAGCTTAACTTCAGCGAGCAACCACCTGACTGAAGCCTGGGCTCCGCACCGCCAACGCGCATGCGCGCTCACTCATCATCATCATGAACCAACCCATCCTAATGAATCAAACGAATCGATTCGACGTTCCGGTTGAAACAAACCTAGAAAGACAGAATTCTTTATTCATCCCGAAGGAAATTTAGCAGCCAGAGCAGCAACAGTACAAAACAAAAACAAAAAAAGCCCATCCAGGGGAGAACGTTTGGGGCGCTGGGCAGATAGACCCAGGACAGGACGCCAATCTATCGCTGGACACACACTCACTCACACAGACACACACTATATGGGGCAATTTGGAGAACTCAATTGATCTTGATCCATGTTTTTGGACTGTGGGAGGAAACCGGAGAACCCGGAGGAAACCCACATGGAAACAAGGAGGAAACCCACATTCATTATTTATTCATTCATTCATTCATTATCTCCCGCTTTATCCTCTAATAGGGTCGCGGTGGGGTTCCCCATGCCCATCAAGGGGAGAACGTTTGGGGCACTGGGCAGATAGACCCAGGACAGGACGCCAATCCATCACTGGACACACACTCACAAATACACACTCTATATGGGGCAATTTGGAAAACTCACCTATACGGATAAAGCGGAAGATGGATGGATTAAAAAAAAAAAAGAGTCTAACGTTTCTCCCATTTGTTTAATGTTGTTCTTTCATTTATTCATTCATTCATTATCTTCCGCTTTATCCTCTATTAGGGTCACGGTGGGGTTTCTCATGCCCATCCAGGGGAAAGCGTCTCGGGCGCTGGGCACATAGAACCAGGACAGGGCGCCAATCTATCACTGGGCACACACTCACTCACGCAGACACAAACACACTCTATATGGGGCAATTTGGAGAACTCAATTGACCTTGATCCATGTTTTTGGACTGTGGGAGGAAACCGGAGAACCCGGAGGAAACCCACGTGGACACAGGGAGAACATGGAAACTCCACCCAGATGGGGATTCGAACCAGGAATCCCTAGGGCTGAGAGGAGAACATGCCAACCACTAAGCCACTGTGCCACCCTGCTCATTTATTAATTAATAAAATGCTTCCACACTTAGGTGGCATGGTGTCTTAATGGTTAGCATGTTCTCCGCTCAGCGCTAGGCATTCCCAGTTCGAATCCCAATCTGCGTGGGTTTCCTTCGGGTTCTCCGGTTTCCTCCCACAGTCCAAAAACATGGATGGAGGGTGTCCACCTGTTTTGGGTGTATCTGCCAAGCGCCCGAAGGGTTCTCCTCTGGATAGGCATGGGGAAACCCCCTCACCCTCCAGGCGACCCTAGTAGAGGATAAAGCGGAAGATGGATGGATGGATAAAAAAAAAAGAGTCTAACGTTTCTCCCATTTGTTTAATGTTGTTCTTTCATTCATTCATTATCTCCCGCTTTATCCTCTATTAGGGTCGCGGTGGGGTTCCTCATGCCCATCCAGGGAAGAACGTCTCGGGCGCTGGGCAGATAGAACCAGGACAGGACACCAATCAATCACTGGACACACACTTACTCACACAGACACACTCTATATGGGGCAATTTGGAGAATTTAATTGACTTGATCCATGTTTTTGGACTGTGGGAGGAAACCGGAGAACCCGGAGGAAACCCACGCAGACACAGGGAGAACATGGAAACTCCACCCAGATGGGGATTTGAACAAGGAATCCCTAGTGCTGAGAGGAGAACATGCTAAACACTAAGCCACCATGCCGCATAATGTTGTTCTCTTTATCTAAATTCAGAACTTGAGGTTTAAACTAGAAATTTACACAAAATTATGGGAAACTTCAAGGCACCGCCGTATGTGCACCACTAATCTTCATACAGCTTAACAGATTTAAACATCCCATAATAAAAGAGCTGGTGGTGAGGCTGCTGGTATTTGTGCTTATGTATTCGGCAAAGTGTTTATTAAAAGGTGAAGCAACTTACACTCGAAACACATTTTGAGGAAATGAAACTTTAGAAGTTAGCGTATTTGCTGATGTCAGCATTTTCTGAAACAGTCGAGCTGAAACAGGACTATCCAGTGTTGCCCTAACATGGCTGCCTGCATGCCCTGTATGATCACACCCCTGTAATGAGGTGCCATAGTGGTCAGCACACCCAGCTCTCAGCGCTTAAGATTCAGGTTTGAATCCTGATCTGGGTGGAGTTTCTATGGGGCAATTTGGAGAATTTAATTGACCTTGATCCATGTTTTTGGACTGTGGGAGGAAACCGGAGAACCCGGAGGAAACCCACGTGGACAAGGGGAGAACATGGGAACTCCAACCAGATTGGGATTTAAGCTGGGAATCCCCTGTGTGTGTGTATTTATATATATATATACTCCAGGGGGGGGGGGGGGGGGGGGGGGGGGGGGGGGGGGGGGGGGGGGGGGGGGGGGGGGGGGGGGGGGGGGGGGGGGGGGGGGGGGGGGGGGGGGGGGGGGGGTGTTCTCCCCTGGATGGGCATGGGGAACCCCCCCCCCCCCCCGCCACACAACCCTAATAGAGGATAAAGTGGAAGATAATGGATGGATATATATACTGTGTGATTGAATAAGGTAGGGACATAGATGTTCAGGGTTGATAATACTGCAGCTCAGCTGGTTCCTCCTTAAGCAACAGAGTTTGGCAATTTAAGAGCTCCAAACCGGACAGATGGGTCATAGAATATGAAGATGTTATGAAGATATATATATCTGAAGGTTGTGGGTTCAAGTCCCAGATACACTGAAGTTACCAATGCGAGTCTTTGAGCACAACCCTTAACCCCCTTGTGCTTGTTTTGGCTAAAAGCCTGATGTAAATGTGGTAAGTGCTCATGAGAGGGATGCTTAAAACCGCTGAATGAATCCAGCATTATGGACAGAGTAATGAAGATCATTAGAATGTTCAGCGGTGGTGAGGGGGGACAGAGTCCCGGCGACCCCACGGTGAGGTTAAAGCACAAGGCGGCAATCACTGGAGAGCATGGTGCATGTTTAAAAATACTGCAGGTTAGAGGGAGCAGATCCAGAGATGGCGCTGTAGAGCAGAGGCAGGGCCTGGTGTTGAATGTGAAGTGGACTGGTGGGTTGGTTGAACACTGGATTTTGACCTGCTGAAGAGGTTTCAACATGGAGGATGGGGGACTGGTGAGCAATGAGTTACAAGAGGGACGTCCTAACCTCACCACATTAAATGTTCTTCAGAGTGACTGGTATGTCCATAATACCATCAAACAGGGTAGACGTCCTACCACTATGACTGTGGCTGCGTCCAAAATCACATACTGCTTACTACAAAGTGTACAAAAGCTGTAGGACTGAATGACGAGCATGTCCAACGAAACAGCAGGTATAAATCAGTAGGTTAAAATTCTTAATGATAAAGTCTTAGTGGTTGGCATGTTCTCCTCTCAGCACTAGGGATTCCTGGTATAAATCCCAATCTGGGTGGAGTTTCCATGTTCTCCCACAGTCCAAAAACATGGATCAAGGTCAATTGAATTCTCCAAATTGCCCCATAAAGAGTGTGTCTGTGTAAGTGAGTGTGTACAGTGATAGATTGGCGCCCTGTCCTGGGTTTTTCTGCCCAGCGCCCGAGACATTCTCCCCTGGATGGGCATGGGGAACCCCCACCGCGACCCTAATAGAGGATGAAGCAGTAAGTAGAAGATAGACACATAAATTGTTTTTCCCATGTCAGTCTTCTTCTGGTTTTCCCATTCCAGGAATATGGATTTAAGGTGAATTGGCAACTCTAAATTGCCCCTATATATTGTGTTTCTGTGCGCAGTGATAGATTGGCACCTTGTTTTATGTGTATCTGTCCAGTACCCAAAGCTTCCTCCCCTGGATGGGCATCCCATCCCATATGTGTGTTTTTGAGTAATGGATCAGGAGCACGGGTGGCACGATGGCTGAATGGGTAGCATGTTCTCCTCTCAGCGCTAGGGATTCCGGGTTCAAATCCCAATCTGGGTGGAGTTTCCATGTTCTTCCCATGTCTGGGTGGGTTCCCTCCGGGTGCTCCGGTTTCCTCCCACAATCCAAAACCATGGATCAAGGTTAATTGAATTCTTCAAATTGCCCCATATAGAGTATGTAAGTGTTAGTGAGTGTGTACCCAGTGATAGATTTGCTTTCTGTCCTGGGTGTTTCTGCCCAGCGCCCGAAACATTCTCCCCTGGATGGACATAAGGAACACCCCCCCCCCCTCACACAACCCTAGTAGAGGATAAAGCGGGAGATAATGAATAGACTTGTATTTCAACTGCTCAAGTCATGGGTCCGGCCAATCAGAACACTCCGTTTCCCCATGAGCATCAACTGCAGTTCCACATTCTATAAATGTCCGTTCAACAAAAACCTAACCGCCTCGATGAACATCGACTTGCAGAGACAGAGGGGACAGAGGGCTGACATCCACTGAGGAAAGAAAACAAAGCAAGACGCCGTGCGGTTCCAGAGGGCGGTATTGAGTTGCACTTGAGAGAACCACAGAACTAAAACAATGTTCCAACAAACATGAACCCAATGGAAATGATTGAGCTATGGAACCAAACGTCAAGCATGGTGGTGGAGGTAATACCTACATACAGTACCAGTCAAAAGCTAGGCCATGCCCTTTTCTTGCTCCATCATTTCCTCCATTTACCATATAGATGGAGTTTGTAGTTTTATAATTCAGACTGTAGTCCATCTGTGTTCTTTGTTGTTGTTCGTCCCCTGTTGGTTCTCTGTTCTCTGTTGGTCAGCACCATCACAGAACAGGTATCATTTGGGTGGTGGATTGGTTATTGTCAGTTCTGCAGTGATACTGATGTGGTGAGGGGGTTTTAGTGCAGCAGTGCTGCTGGAGGTTCATTTCTCCACCTTAGTGACACTGCTGGGATAGGAATAATGCACTAAGCAAATAACCCCTGCTCTGTGATGGTACTATTGGGGTCCTGAGCATCAGAACAAGTACACAGTATGTACTGTAGAACACAAACAGATGGACTACAGTCTGGAATTGGAGAACTACAAAGTCCATCTTTACAGGAATTAGAACTGAAAACATGAAGCAAAAAAGGGGGCGTGTCCAAACATTGACAGGAACTGGATTCAATGTCATATGTGAGGTCATTATTCTTAAACACACCTGCAAATCTACAACAGATGGGCTTTAAAACCAAGAAAAGAAACGAATGGCCAGTGTTTGTAGGCTTTCATCTCATCAGCGTGGAACACGTGAACGAGGTTCCGCTCCGTCGGTATAGAACGAAGCCAGACCCAAATTCTTACATTATAAAAATGCTGAGCAAAAAGTCTGAACAACGGCATCAAAGCCTTCCAAATGTTTAATGTCTATGAGGATTGCTGATTCTCAGGAATCAAAAGTGAGAGAGTCAAAAGTCCAGTTCATCAGAATCGCTCGCGCCGGCGCTCTGACTCTCGTCTTGCTTCTCTCCGTATACAAATCGATAATTCGTTTCCAGCTCCTGCTGCCTCTTCTGCTCCTTGTACACTTCTTCGGTCCCGCCGGTCTGGACGCACAAGACACAAAAACAAACAACTCAGAGAGGCATCAGTAAGTGGCGAGAGGTACGAGACCCAGCATGTCAACGGCACTAATAAATCTGCAAAAGAGGCTCCTAGAACCTCTAAGAACCCAGACCCAGGTCCATCCATCCATCATCTTCAGTTTTATCCTCTATTAGGGTCGTGTGTGTGTGTGTGTGTGTGTGTGGGGGGGGGGTTCCCCCATGCCCATCCAGGGGAAAACGTTTCCAGGCACTGAGCAGATAGATCCAGGACAGGATGCCAATCTATTACTGGGCATAAACTAACTCACACAGACACACTATATAGGGGAAATTTCCATCCATTATCATCCACTTTATCCTGCTGGGCAGATACACCCAGGACAGGACGCCAATCTATCGCTGGGCACACACTCACACAAACCGACACAATTTATATGGGGCAATTGAGAACTCAATTGACTTCACCATGTTTTTGGACTGTGGGAGGAAACCGGAGAACCCGGAGGAAACCCACGCAGACACGGGGAGAACATGGAAACTCCACCCAGATGGAGATTCGAACCGGGAATCCCTAGTGCTGAGAGGAGAACATGCCAACCACTAAGCCACCGTGCCGCCGACCCAAGTCCATTATCTTTCGCTTTATCCTCTACTAGGTTCACGGGGGGGGGCAGATAGACCCAGGTTCCGGGCGCTGGGCAGATAGACCCAGGACAGGACGCCAAACCATTGCTGGGATTTTTGGATTGTGGGAGGAAACCGGAGAACCCGGAGGAAACCCACGCACACACGGCAGACCCAGGTCACAAAACTCAAAGGATATAAAACCATGTCAGAATGATTAATTTACTAGGGTCGCGGCGGGGTACCTCATGCGCATCCAGAGCAGAATGTTTTACGCCGGGCAAATCCCCCCAGGACAGGGTGCCAATCCATAACTAGGCACATACTCATACACAAAATCTATAGGGGCAATTTAGAGCATTTTAATTTACCTTGATTTCACATTTCTTGGACTGTGGGAGGAAACCCACGCAGACACGGGGTGAACATGCAAACTTCACCCAGATTAGGATTCAAACCGGGAATCCGCTGAGAGGAGAACATGCCAACCACTCCGCCACCGTGACTGTCTGAATAATGTTTCGATCAATTCTGCCCCTAGTGGTCAACATTGGAACAGATGGAACAGGTTTTTTTTTTTGCAGTAACTGGCTTTCCAACAGAAATAATGACGTCTGTTTACATTGGGACGTGTCCATCCCATTCGGCTTTGTCTCGCCTTGTGATGACGTTTCCTGCAAATAGTGTCATTTCTTTCTTTATTTGAGGTTTCACGCCATCTCAGACATGAGTGGTGTTTGGTGGCAGTTCCTGGTGTTCGATTTCAGTCTATTCATGTTCTCTTCATACTTTGGTCCATTTTAAACTTTTATTTTTATTTTATAGTTGTAATGAAGGCTACGACTATCAAGCTGTAACATGACGCTCATGCCATTGTGTAAAACGACGTAAAACCTCAAATAAAGATATAAATGACACTATTTGCAGCAAACGTCATCACAAGCCGAGACAAAGCCGAGCTAAGAAGGGGCTGCTATTAAATAATTTCTAGTTTGTAATTCTGTTTGAAAAAGAAAACGTTGAACAGAGGAAGAACGAAAAGGAGAAAAAAAAAAATTAGGGATTCCAGGTTCGAATCCCCATCTGGGTGGAGTTTCCATGTTCTTCCCGTGTCTGCGTGGGTTTCCTCCGGGTTCTCCGGTTTCCTCCCACAATCCAAAAAGATGGATCAAGTCAAGTTCTCCAAATTGCCCCATATATAGTGTGTCTGTGTGAGTGAGCGTGTGAGCGAGCTAGGGTGTGCCCAGTGCGCTGTCCTGGGTGTATCTGCACAGCACCCGAAACATTCTCCCCTGGATGGGCATGGGGACCCTAATATAGGATAAAGCAGAAGATAATATATATATATATATATATATATATATAAAATTAATAAAAAATAAAATAAACACCAAATAAAAACCAATCTCCACCAATCACTGCTGCTTCTGCTTGACCCACATAGAGGTGGAGAGACATCTTGAGTCGCTTCTTTTTGTTCATAAAGAGTATATAAACCTCCTTAGGGTCCTAAAGAGTAAGTATATTAAATGTCGTGATATCAAACCAACAGTGTAAACTTGTATAGGAGACACACACACACACACACACACACACACACACACACACACACACACACACAGGGCAGCACGGTGGCTTAGTGGTTGGCATGTTCTCCTCTCAGCACTAGGGATTCTCAGTTCAAATCCCCATCTGGGTGGAGTTTCCATTTTCTCCCTGTGTCAGCGTAGGTTTTCTCCGGGTTCTCCGGTTTTCTCTCACAGTCCAAAAACATGGATCAAGTCAAATGAGTTCTCCAAATTGCCCCATATAGAGTGTGTCTGTGTGCGAGTGAGTGTGTGCCTAGTGTTCAGTCCTGGGTGTATCTCCCTAGCGCCCGAAACGTTCTCCTAATAGATGATAAAGCAGAAGATAATGGATGGGATGGATATATATATATATATATATATATATATATATATCCTCCCACAGTCCACAAACATGGATCAAGTCAAATGAATTTCAAATTGCCCCATATACAGTGTGTTAGTGTGCGTGTCTGTGTGCCCAGCGATGGATTGGCGTCCTGTTCTGGGTGTATCTGCCCAGCGCCCGAAAACTTCTCCCCTGGATGGGCATGGGGAACCCCTCCCCCTTCCCCGCGACCTTAATATAGGACAAAGTGGAAGATAATGAATGACACACACACACTAACACACAACCTCTTAGTGGAAGAGGTTTTCCACTTTTAAAATGGACAATACGAGTAAAAAAAAAAAAAAAAAAAGGTGTTCAAATTTGACTGGTATTGTATATACTTAGTTATATCCAAATTAGTGTGTGTGTGTGTGTCCGTGTGGGGCGGCAAGTGGTTATTCCAGGTCTGTGTTAGTATGTGTGTGTGTCCTATATAAATCTACACTGTTGGTTTGATATCACGACATTTAATATACTTACTCTTTAGGACCCTTGGTGGAGATTGGTTTTTATTTGGTGTTTATTTTATTTTTTATTAATTTTATATATATATATATATATATATATATACACACACACACACATATATGATGAGTAATTGGGAAAAGTAATTTGTGTGATGTGGAGGTTGTTGTTTTTTTTTTTGGTGTGTTTTTTTTCTCCTTTACGTCCTTCCTCTGTTCAAATGTACGAATTACAAACAACAAATTATACACAAATTATTTAATAGCAGCCCCTTTTTAGCTCGGCTTTGTCTCAGCTTGTGATGCTGCAAATAGTGTCATTTATATATTTATTTGAGGTTTTACGTCGTTTTACGCAATGGCATGAGCGTCATGTTACTGCTTGATAGTCGTAGCCTACATTACAACTATAAAATAAAAATAAAAGTTTAAAATGGACCAAAGTATAAAGAGAACATGAATAGACTGAAATCGAACACCAGGAACTGCCACCAAACACCACTCATGTCCAAGATGGCGTGAAACCTCAAGGGGGGGGGGGGGGGGGGGGGGGGGGGGGGGGGGGGGGGGGGGGGGGGGGGGGGGGGGGGGGGGGGGGGGGGGGGGGGGGGGGGGGGGGGGGGGGGGGGGCTCCTTGAATCAGCATTGGGGACCCCCCCCCCCCCACACACACACCCAATTAACGGATTAATCCATCCATTATCTTCCACTTTATCCTCGATCAGGGTCGTGGGGGGTGGAAGGGGGGGGGGGGGTTTCCCATGCCCATCCAGTGGAGAACGTTACGGGCGCTGGGCAGATACACCCAGGACAGTATAAATAAAGGATTAAGCTGAAGATAATAAGAGGAGACTTCAAGGCTGTTGAGAGACCGTGCTGCACCCCTCAGCTCCTTGGCTCAGTTCATAAGGGTTCTGGAATCCAAATCTGTAAAAAGCTGCTTTGACATGGAAAGAATCGGAACATCGATCCGTTTGATGGACCGTCAGGGTGGTTTACGGTGAGATGTAATCAATAGCGAGCAGCAGGAGATCGATGGGTCGTACCAAAAGGTTGATGAGTAGCTCCCTGAAGGATTTGGTATCTTCTTCACTTAACCACTGGTCTCCAGTCTCTTCGGCTGTTTTACGTGTGAGGATCTTGACCTCGATTTTCCCTGTAAAGCAAACAAACGAGGGAAAAAATAAATTAATAAAAAATTCTTTAGAATTTCTACATCGGTCACGCACACACACACACACACACACACACACACACACACGATCCCGGATGCATGCTGACATGCAAGTACAGTAATCTAAAAGAACAGGATGCATTTTCAGAGAGCCATGCAGAAGATGAAACTGATTAAATCCATCTACACACAGAGCAGGTGTGACATCACAACACTGACCGGTGATGTCATCAGCAGGTGGGACAAACGAGGGAGCAAGACAACAGTTTCACCTCAAAGTCGAGGTTAGACAAGTTAATGAGAAGTTAAAGGAAAGTTCACTGGGCTGCAATGTGAAGTGCACCATGAGGATCTCTGCTGGTCAGCTGAGGAACTGCAACTAGCTGACCTTTAAACAACAAGCAAAATATTTAAAAATACTATTTTAAAAACCATTGCTTTATCCCAAGTTAATTCTGCTTGTCAAAAATAAAATTTAGTAAAAAAGTAGGTAATTTGTCCACAGAAAACAAAATTAATTAATTCATTACCACTAATTAGATTCAGATTCAAAGCTTTGTCATGTGCACGGTAAAGAAACGCTTTCCTGCACAATGAAATTCTTACTTTGCCGTCCACCCTGGATGAGTAAGAAAACATAATAATAATAATATTATTTAGTGGGTGTATTATTCCTATCCCAGCACTAAAACCCCCCTCACCATATCAGTGTCACTGCAGAACTGACAATCAACCACCCAAATGATACCTGTTCTGTGATGGTGCTGACCAACAGAGAACAAAGAACCAACAGGGGACGAACAACAACAAAGAACACAGATAGACTACAATCTGGAATTAAAAAACTACAAAGTCCATCTTTATGGTAAGTGGAGGAAATGATGGAGCAAGGAAGGGGCGTGGCCTAAGTTTTGGCTGCTTTAAATAAAAAAATAAAAATTATATATATATATTCATTCATTCATTCATTCATTCATTCATTATCTTCCGCTTATCCTCTATTAGGGTCGCGGTGGGGTTCCCCATGCCCATCCAGGGGAGAACGTCTCGGGCGCTGGGCAGATAGACCCAGGACAGGGCGCCAATCCATCGCTGGGCACACACTCACTCACACAAACACACTCTATATTGGGCAATTTTGAGAATTCAATTAACTTGATCCATGTTTTTGGACTGTGGGAGGAAACCGGAGAACCCGGAGGAAACCCACGCAGACACGGGGAGAACATGGAAACTCCACCCAGATGGGGATTCGAACCGGGAATCCCTAGCGCTGAGAGGCGAATGTGCTAAACACTAAGCCACCGTGCCGCCATATATATATATATATATATATATATATATATATATATATATATATATATATATATATATATATATATATATATATATTAAAAAGCAGAACATCCTCACATTCAGCAATTTAAGATTACAGCGTTACTGTTGATGGACTTTAATCTGATCATGACTATTTTTTTTTAAATAAACTGGAAGTGGAAGGTTTTGACACCGCATTGTGACATCACAAAGCTTTACCGCATGATTGGGAGAAGCCTGTACAAGGGAGGCAGGAAGGCAGATTGGGTTAATGGAAACGGGGTGGAAGGAAGACGTTGGAGGTAGAGAGTCTTGATGTGGGGGGTTGGGGCATTTGAAATGGAGGGCTCTTTAAATATTTACCTCCTCTCCCTGCACACAGAAGGGAGAGCTGATTACACATTAAGGGCTGGCAGGTGTTTCCATTTACCTGATCTGCCCTCATACCCCTGCCTCCCATTCACAGCTCCGCCCAATCACCACCACCTGCCCCAAGGCTCCTCCTGTAAGAGGTCAAAGGTTTTTAAATAGAATTTACAAGAATGATTCTATTGGCTGATTAGAAGCAACATGCTGCCCTTCACCACATCACTAAACAAATGCCCCAGAAACCATCAGTCACTCCACAGTAAAGCATCAGTATGTGAATCGATCACCCAAGAAAGCGTGAGTTAGTGAAAAAGCCCGATTTTAAAGTGAGTCAAGCCGAAATCTCGGCGCGCAGCGGGCGCGGCCATCCCGTGAGCGCAGGCCTACCTTCGGCCTTGACGCCAGCTTTTTCTAGCTGCTCTTTGATCACTTCGTGAATGTGCTGCCACTGGGGGTCATTTTCGCCCAGCTCTTGCACCTTCACACCCCCCTCACCATCGGCGCCTGCTCCCGCGGTCGCATCTCCACCCAACTTATACTTAGTCACCCTGATCTTTACCTGCTCTCCACTGCCACGCTCTTGTGCTAAGGTAACAAGAAACAGAAAGGGGGGGGAGGATGTTACCTAGCAACCGGCAAAAAGGTAGCCTGCTTTTTAGACTGTTTAGTTTCCATATGAGGACGAGTCGAGTGTGGCTTCCTTAAGAATGCAACGGTTTAACTGCGAGGCGGCGACATTTATTAACATTCTGATGGACAGATACGAGGGATTAATGCAACAAGGTGAGGTTTAGAACGTCTACGCTCTGATCATGCACTAACGCCATGACGTTAAACGCATCTCAGCATTCTGCGCAACATACCTGGAGTTTTGGGGACAGGGCTGGGGTCCACAGGGGGCGGCGTGGACTCCTCTGTGGGACTGGGTGTATCTTTAGGGTGGGCGGTCGGCGTCTCCGTGTCGGGTTCAGCGTCCGGTGGCGACTTGTCCTCGAGGCGATCCAGCAGTTTGTCTAAAGTGGTTTCCAGAGTTTGCGATGCCTGTGAACGATCAAACTCCCCTTTCAGACCCTCGGTATCTAATTCTTGCTGTGCCTGAAACACACACACACACATTTAACTATAGAAGATGCAATATTACATGAAATACTGTAGAGTTTTCAATATCCTCCTCTTTTACAGACATGATGTGCTTTGTATTTCCGCACTAGGCTGACATTACAAAAAAAAAAAAAAAAAAAAAAAAAAAAAAAAAAAAAAAAAAAAAAAAAAAAAAAAAAAAAAAAAAAAAAAAAAAAAAAAAAAAAAAAAAAAATAATAATAATCCAAGCTGTATAACAGATAATAATAATAATAATAATAATAATTATAATAAAAAAAGATTTGGGGTCGTGATGCGGTTCCCCATGCCCATCCAGGGGAGAACGTTTCGGGCGCTGGGCAGATAGACCCAGGACAGGGCGCCAATCCATCACTGGGCACACACTCACTCACACAGACACACTCTATATGGGGCAATTTTTGAGAATTCAATTAACTTGATCCATGTTTTTGGACTGTGGGAGGAAACCGGAGAACCCGGAGGAAACCCACGCAGACACGGGGAGAACATGGAAACTCCACCCAGATGGGGATTCGAACAGGGAATCCGTAGTGCTGAGAGGAGAACGTGCTAAACCACCGTGCTGCCCATATATATATATATATATATATATATATATATATATATATATATATATATATATATACACACACACACACATACACATATACATATACATATATATATCCTGGGTGTGTCTGCCGAGTGCCCGAAACGTTCTTCCCTGGATGGGCATGGGGAACCCCCCCACAACCCTAATAGAGGATAAAGCGGAAGATAATGGATAAATAAATTAATAATGATTCAGAATCAAATGCAATTAAATACAGTGTGTGTATGTGTGTGTGTTTCACAGCCTTTAAACCCCCAAAGAGCAAGCTGAAACGACAGTGGCAAGAAAAAACTCCCTGTTATGTTGTTATTTTAAGGAAGAAACCTTATGAGGACCAAGACTCAGTGGGGGACTCATAGTGGTTAGCATGTTCTCCTCTCAGCACTAGGGATTCCCGGTTCGAATCCCAATCTGGGTGGAGTTTCCATGTTCTCCACATGTCCGCGTGGGTTTCCTCCGGGTTCTCCGGTTTCCTCCCACAGTGCAAAAACATGGATCATGTCTATTGAATTCTTCAAATTGCCCCATATAGAGAGTGTCTGTGTGAGTGAGTGTGTCTTGTCCTGGGTGTATCTGCCCAGCACCCGAAACGTTCTCTGCTGGATGGGCATGGGGAACCCTCCCCGATGACCTTAATAGAGGATAAAGCGGAAGATAATGGATGGATGGAATAATGGATGGATGGATGGATGGATGGTTCCTTTGTCATCTGGTATTTACCACCACACGTCTCTGTATAGGTGTTTAAACAGTCTGATTGTGCACACACACACACACACACCTCATCGATGATGTTATTAAACTCCTTTTGCAGCTCCTCCTTCATCTCCTCGATTTTGGAGGAGGGAACCGAGAGATCCCCGATCTCTTTATCAAACTGCTGAAGCAGCTGAGCGTCAGCATCTTCATCCCCGTCCTCTTCGGCCTCCTCTTTCTCATGCTCGCCCTTCTCCAGCGTTTCAGACTTCTGTAATGGAGCTGGTTTGTCATTTTTGAGCTGCGTGTGCTTCTGAAACAGACAGGACGACATGGAGATCAACGGAAAGTTCTTTACTGAGCGTACGACTGCTGCTGTTGCAGTGCATTCTGGATCTTGGGGAATCAGACATGCTATGCATCATACATACTGCGAGCTGGATGGGAGTTCGTCATGTCTGCTGTAGGAGGTCATGACTATTATGTACTTAAAACTATATTGGAGGCAGTGGTAGATCAGTGGTTAGGCTGTTGGGCTATCAATCTGAAGGTTGGGGGTTCAAATCCCAGGTCCACTGAAGTTACCAGTCTGGGTCCTTGAGTAAGACCCTTAATCCTCATTGCTGCAGGGATGTTGTGATGAACCCTGTGCTCACCTTGTAAGTCGCTTTGGATAAAAGGGTCCAATAAATGACCAAATGTAATGTCCGTAGGGCGCGGTAGCTCAGTGGTTGGGGTGTTGGGCTATCAATCTGAAGGTTGTGAGTTCAAATCCCAGGTCCACTGAAGTTACCAATGTGGGTCCTTGAGTAAGACCCTTAACCCTCATTGCTCCAGGGATGTTGTGATGAACCCTGTGTTCACCTTCTAAGTCGCTTTGGATAAAAGCGTCCAATAAATGAGCAAATGTGATGTAATAGGGGTGCTTAAAAAAAAATTGATTCTTCAATGAATCGTGATTCGTAGTCCAGACGATTCAGAATCGACTTTTTAAAAATGTGATTAAGTTTTATTTTTTGGCACCCTGAGCATACTGCATATCGCATTATGTATCCGCTCGGCTCGCTAGCGGGAAGCATGGAGTAGGGGGGAGCGGGATTTGAACACCCCCCCCCCCCCTCGGTGTTAAAAGCCAGTGTTTGGGTTTTAAAGTCAGGAAGAGAGAGAGAGCTCGACATGAATACAACCGTTCTCCTCTCAGCACTAGAGATTCCCAGTTCGAATCCCAATCTGGGTGGAGTTTCCATGTTCTCCCTCCTCCGGGTTCTCTGGTTTTCTCCCACAGTCCAAAAACATGGATCAAGGCCAATTGAATTCTCCAAATTGCCCCATATAGAGTGTGTCTGTGTGAGTGAGTGTGTGCCCAGTGGTGGATTGGTATCCTGTCCTGAGTCTATCTGCCCAGCGCCCGAAACGTTCTCCCCTGGATGGGCATAGGGAACCCCCCCGCAACCCTAGTAGAGGATAAAGCGGAAGATATTTGATGGATGGATGGTTAGTGATGGGGCGGCACAGTGGCTTACATGTTCTCCTCTCAGCACAAGGGATTCCTGGTTCGAATCACCATCTAGGTGGAGTTTCCATGTTTACATTACATTTACATTTGGTCATTTATTGGACGCTTTTATCCAAAGCGACTTACAAGGTGAGCACAGGGTTCATCACAACATCCCTGCAGCAATGAGGGTTAAGGGTCTTGCTCAAGGACCCACATTTGTAACTTTAGTGAACCTGGGATTTGAACCCCCAACCTTCAGATTGATAACCCAACACCCTAAACACTGAGCTACCACGCCCTCATTTGAACTGAAAAATCGTTTCTGAATCGAATCGTGACTCAAAAATCTGAATCGAATCGCCAGACACAGAGAGTCGCACCTCTAAAATGTAATATTGTTTTGTGAGAGTGAAATGTGCAAACTCACCCTTTTATTGCTCTCCTTGAGGTGCTGCATGAACTTCATCAGGTCTGCAGGGTCGGTGATGATTTTAAAGTTAAACCCTCCTCGAGTGAAAACTGAATATAAACCAGAGGAGAAAATGTTAGACTTGTGTTTAAGAGTTTGAGACATTAACGAACATGATCGTGATCTGCTCAATCCCTTATTATTGGGATGTAATTAATTAGCCGGACAGAAAGCATCTGGGCGGCACGGTGGCTTAGTTGTTAGCACGTTCTCCTCTCAGCACTAGGGATTCCCGGTTCAAATCCCCATCTGGGTGGGTTTCCTCCGGGTTCTCCGGTTTCCTCCCACAGTCCAAAAACATGGATCAAGGTCAATTGAATTCTCAAAAATTGCCCCATAGAGTGTGTCTGTATGAGTTAGTGTGTGTCCAGTGATAGATTGGCGTCCTGTCCTGGGTCTATCTGCCCAGCACCCGAGACGTTCTCCCCTGAATGGGCATGAGGAACCCCACCGCGACCCTAATAGAGGATAAAGCGGGAGATAATGAATGAATGAAAGCATCTGATTGCAATGCAATATGTCTGATCTGATTACATTAATGATTACATTGAAAACAGCAATAATAATAATGGTTTAATAAAGAACACATGATACCAGTTTATTTCAACAGAAAGACAAAAACGAGCAGAATAGAGGCAATCTAGAACAATGTCTGTGTCCGAAATCACCCGCTAAACTGTATGTACAAGTTACGATCAATTAATAAAATGCAGGGCAGTAAGGTGACTTAGTGGTTGGCATGTTCTCCCCTCAGCGCTAGGGATTCCCGGTTCGAATCCGAATCTGGGTGGAATTTCCATGTTCTCCCTGTGTCCATGTGGGTTTCCTCCAGGTTCTCCGGTTTCCTCCCACAGTCCAAAAACATGGATCAAGTGAATTGAGTTCTCCAAATTGCCCCATATAGAGTGTGTGTGTGTGAGTGAGTGTGTGCCCAGTGATAGATTGGTGTTCTGTCCTGGGTGTATCTGCCCAGTGCCCGAAACGTTCTCCCCTGGATGGGCATGGGGAACCCCCCCCCACAACCCTGATAGTGGATAAAGCGATAGATAATGGATGGATGGAATTCCTAATTCATTTCATATTTCATTGGGTCATTTATTGGACGCTTTTATCCAAAGCGACTTACAAGGTGAACACAGGGTTTATCACAACATCCCAGGAGCAATGAGGGTTAAGGACCTTGCTCAAGGAGCCACATCAGTAACTTCAGTGGACCTGGGATTTGAACCCCCAACCTTCAGATTGATAATCCAACACCCTAACCACTGAGCTACCGCGCCCCATTGGCGCCCAATTGGCCCTTTGTGTGCGTGGGCATGTGGACCCCCCCCCCCCGGTACCGGATAAGGCAGAAGATAAATGAGAGGAGGTGAATGACTTACTGTTATTTTCTTCAGGTGGAGTTTCAGGAGGAGCATCAGACCCCTGCAGAGAAATAATCAGTTTAAACACATTAAATGTATAAAGTTCTGATTTTAGAGATTATGGATTTGTTCACAAATTAATTAATTCATTCATTATCTTCCACTTTATCCTATATCAGGGTTGTGGGGGGGTTCCCCATGTCCCTCCAGGGGAGAACGTTTCAGGCGCTGGGCAGATAGACCTAGGACAGGATGCCAATCTGGAAACTCCACCTAGATGAGGACTCAAACCGGGAATCCCTAGCGCTGAGAGGAGAACATGCCAACCCCTAAGCCACCGTGCTGCCTAAAGTTCATTCATTCATTATCTCCCGCTTTATCCTCTATTAGGGTCGCGGTGGGGTTCCCCATGCCCATCCAGGGGAGAACGTCTCGGGCGCTGGGCAGATACACCCAGGACAGGACGCCAATCCATCACTGGTGCCTAAAGTTACGATTTTAATAGATAATGGATTCGTTTACCACTTATTTTTTATTTAACTATTACCAAATTTGTACAGTGAGTGTCCTTTGCAGGCTGTTCTTTACTTCAGTGAACAGAACCAGGTACCACTTCAGGTTCTGACCATTAGAGACGCACAGTATGTACTGTAGTGCCCAAACAGATAGACTACAGTCTAAGTCCATCTTCACAGGAAGTGGAACTGAGATCATGAACAATAAGTGTGGCTAATTACCTGGTTGCCAGAGATTTAAAAAAAAATTAATGAATAAAAAACAAAAATAAAAATAAAATAAAATAAAAAACACCTTTCTGCTCCACTTATTGTCCATAGCATCAGTTCCACGTACTGTGAAAATGAGGGAGAAGTAGCAGTGGTCAGGGCATTGGGCTATCAATCTGAAGGTTGGGGGTTCAAACCCCAGGTTCACTAAAGTTACAAATGTGGGTCCTTGAGTAAGACCCTTAATCCTCATTGCTGCAGGGATGTTGTGATGAACCCTGTGCTCACCTTGTAAGTCGCTTTGGACAAAAGTGTCCAATAAATGACCAAATGTAATGTCCGTAGGGTGTGGTAGCTCAGTGGTTGGGGTGTTGGGCTATCAATCTGAAGGTTGGGGGTTCAAATCCCAGGTTCACTAAAGTTACAAATGTGGGTCCTTGAGCAAGACCCTTAACCCTCATTGCTGCAGGGATGTTGTGATGAACCCTGTGCTCACCTTGTAAGTCGCTTTGGATAAAAGCGTCCAATAAATGACCAAATGTAATAAATGTAATGTAATAATAAATGTAATGGACGTATCCGTCTGTCCGTTCCAGTGATTGCAGGATGATCTGCAGTTCTCCATACCTCTGGTGTTTGAGACTCTGTGGTTTCTGGTTTGGTTATTCCATCCCAAAAATGTTGATCCTCTGACTCCTCGCCATCCTCAACCACGGCTTCTGTCAAAAACACAACAACGTGTATAAATAAAACAGGATCTTTGGACTTTCCCCACCATCTGCAGTGCTGAAAAACACATTTATTTAGTTGGTGATCGTAATCCACCTTCCACATCACATGACCACAGATATCTGCACCACCCACTATATTCACGACTATGTCTATTATGTGGGGGCGGCATGGTGGCCACTAGGGATTCCCGGTTCGAATCCCAATCTGGGTGGAGTTTCCATGTTCTCCCCGCGTCCACGTGGGTTTCCTCCAGGTTCTCCGGTTTCCTCCCACAGTCCAAAAACATGGAGCAAGTCAATTGAGTTCTCCAAATTTCCCCCACCCCACTCCACCTTCTTTTGCATCTGCACTCAGACCATTAAATTGGTTCCCAGCAAACACTCAGTATCATTTAAAAGTTTGCACACGCCCCCTTGTTCCTCCACTTATTGTCCAGGTTCTCAGTTCCACTTCCTGTGGACTACAATACATTAGTAGTTCTACAATTCCAGACTGTAGTCCATCTGTTTGTGTTCTACAGTACATACTGTGTACTCTGTTCTGATGCTCAGAACCCCAATAGTACCACCACAGAGCAGGGGTTATTGGGTTGGTGCATTATTCCTATCCCAGCAGTGTCACTGAGGTGGAGAAATGAACCTCCAGCAGCACTGCTGCACTAAAACCCCCTCACCACATCAGTGTCACTGCAGAACTGACAATAAACAATCCACCACCCAAATGATACCTGTTCTGTGATGCTCCTGACCAACAGAGAACAGAGAACCAACAGGGGACGAACAACAACAAAGAACACAGATGGAATACAGTCTGAATTATAGAACTACAAAGTCAATCTATATGGTAAGTGGAGGACATAGACAATTGGGCGTGGCCTAACTGGTAGTGTATGTATATCATTGTCCATTCATTTTTTTTTGTATAAGGGAGTTTACAGGTGGAGAAATGAACCTCCAGCAGCACTGCTGCACTAAAACCCCCTCACCACATCAGTGTCACTGCAGAACTGACAATAAACAATCCACCACCCAAATAATACCTGTTCTGTGATGGTGCTGACCAACAGAGAACCAACAGGGGACTAACAACAACAAAGAACACAGATGGACTACAGTCTGGAATTATAAACCTACAAAGTCCATCTAAGGGGGCGTGGCCTAACTTTTGACAGGCACTGTAATTCACATCTCAAACATGCAGTATGGATATTATTGGTATACAAGTCCATACAAATTCCTCGTAACTGGAGATCCGGAAGCCTTGTACCCGAGAACACACCGACCTTTGTCCTCCGACTCTGATGGCGTTCCCTCAGTGGGCGTCTCAGATCCCTCGTTGTTCTCGTCATCTGCTCCTTCATCGCTTTTCTCTTTCGACAGGATTTGATCCAAGGACTTCAACTCCTCAGAGATCTGCTCCACTTTGCGCTTGGTGTCGGCTGAGGACGGAGGCAAAATTCATAATTAGTCAGACATACAAATAAACGAGAGCAGGAAAGAATCTGGGTTTGAGCAAAATGATATTTCTAAAAATAGCGAGTTAATTATAAGCAGCTGGAACGTTGTGTGGTCGCTCTGTGGGTAGGGTGTCAAGCTGAAAGCCTCAGGTAACAAAAGTTGGCAACAGGGGACGTTGAACAAAGCCTTAAACCTTTACTGCTCCAAGGGGGCTGTATGATGGCGGACCCTGTGCTTGGACCCCAATCAGGGGTAACTAATTGATCTGATCAGCCTCATCAGGGCAGAACCCAAGAGAACAGCTCATTTTATTTCATCTGTCCTTAGAATAGGATATTATGCAGAGCATAGTGTGTGTGTGTGTGTGTGTGTGTGTGTGTGTGTGTAAAGGGGGAAATTCCCATCCAGGGGAGAATATTTTGGGCACTGGGCAGACACACCCAGGACAAGGTGCCAATCCATCATTGGGCACACACTCACAAGTACACTGTAAAGCGGCAATTACAAGCAGTCAATTCACCTTGAATCCATGGTTTTGAACTGTGGTAGGAAACCAGAGAAAAACCCATCCAGACACGGGGAGAACATGAAAACTCCACCGAGATTTAGATTCGAACCTGGATCCCCAGTGCGGAGAGGTGCGCGTGGTAAACAGTACACCACCGTGCCACACAAACACATCCATCCATCCATTATCTTCTGCTTTATCCTCGATTAGGGTCGCGAGGGGGGGGGGGTCCCCAAGTCCATCCAGGGGAGAACGTTTCGGGCGCTGGGCAGATACACCAAGGACAGGGCGCCAATCCATCAATGAGCACACACTCACTCACACAAACACACTCTATATGGGGCAATTTGGAGAATTCAATTGACCTTGATCGATGTTTTTGGACTGTGGGAGGAAACCGGAGAACCCGGAGGAAACCCACATGGACACGGGGGAAACTCCACCCAGATTGGGATTCAAAGCGAGAATCCCTAGAGCTGAGAGGAGAACATGCCAACCACTAAGCCACTGTGCCACCTTTATCCTCTATTCGGGTCGTGGGGGGGGTTCCCCATGTCCATCCAGGGGACACACCCAGGACAGGACGCCCATCTATCACTGGGCACACACTCACTTACACACACTCAATATGGGGCAATTTGGAGAATTTAATTGACCTTGATCCAGGTTTTTGGTCTGTGGGAGGAAACCGAAGAACCCGGAGGAAACCCACGCGGACACGGGGAGAACCGGGAATCTCTAGTGCTGAGAGAAGAACATGCCAACCACTAGGCCACCCCATAGGAACACATTGTTTTCCAAATTGTAATTTGCTAGTAGTTTTACAGAAGCATGTTATTCATTTGGGCGACACGGTGGCTTAGTGGTTGGCATGTTCTCCTCTCAGCACTAGGGATTCCCGGTTCGAATCCCAATCTGGGTGGAGTTTCCACGTTCTCTCCGTGTCCGTGTGAGTTTCCTCCGGGTTCTGCGCTTTCCTCCCACAGTCCAAAAACATGGATCAAGGACAATCGAATTCTCCAAATTGCCCCATATAGTGTCAGGGTGGGAGTGAGTGTGTATTCAGCGATAGGTTGGTGTCCTGTCCTGGGTGTATCTGCCCAGCACCCGAGACGTTCGCCCCTGGATGGGCATGGGGAACCCCCCCCGCGACCCTAATAGAGGATAAAGCGGGAGATAATGGATGGATGTTATTAATGCTGCAGCACACTGTGTTTCAGGTACCTTACAGTTAAATGTGGTCACATCAACCACCTTAACTTACCATCATGTGACCATCATGTTTATGACTCTGTAAAGCAATTTTAATTAATTCTGTATGAAAGGTGCTCTATAAATAAACTTGCCTTGCCTTAAAAAGAACAGGCAGAGGGTTCTCCACCACCCCAGACACCCCCGGGACTGCAGAACTGCACCAAGCAAACTCAATTTAAATAGTGGTGCATTCAGCCGAGCGCATCACTCAGACTGAGCGACCTGATCTGCAGTCCTACAAACGCTGCTGGACCAAAGCCAGGAACATGACGCTGTTGCCATATGGGAAAGATCTTTCGCCCCCTGAAGGCTAGCTTTTTGTGCATTCCATTCGAGACGTTCTCCCCTGGATGGGCATGAGGAACCCCACCGCAACCCTAATAGAGGATAAAGTGGAAGATAATGGACGGATGGATGGTGCATCTGGACAGCACGGTGGCTTAGTGGTTGGCATGTTCTCCTCTCAGCACTAGGGATTCCCTGGTCGAATCCCAATCTGGGTGGAGTTTCCATGTTCTCTCCGTGTCCACGTGGATTTCCTCCGGGTTCTCCGGTTTCCTCCCACAGTCCAAAAACATGGATCAAGTCAAAATTGAATACTCCAAATTGCCCCATATAGAGTGTGTTTGTGTGAGTGAGTGCGTGTCCAGTGATAGATTGGCACCCTGTCCTGGGTGTATCTGCCCAGCGCCCGAAACGTTCTCCCCTGGATGGGCATGGGGAACCCCCCCCCCCCCCCCCCCCCCCC
>JAFMOD010000671.1:356479-367864 GCA_019802435.1 Corydoras maculifer
GGAAGATAATGGACGGATGGATGGTGCATCTGGACAGCACGGTGGCTTAGTGGTTGGCATGTTCTCCTCTCAGCACTAGGTATTCTTAGTTCGAATCCCCATCTAGGTGGAGTTTCCATGTTCTCCCCAAGTCCGCATAGGTTTCCTCCGGGTTCTCCGGTTTCCTCCCACAGTCCAAAAACATGGATCAAGTCAAAATTGAATACTCCAAATTGCCCCATATAGAGTGTGTTTGTGTGAGTGAGTGCGTGTCCAGTGATAGATTGGCACCCTGTCCTGGGTGTATCTGCCCAGCGCCCGAAACGTTCTCCCCTGGATGGGCATGGGGAACCCCCCCCCCCCCTCGCGACCCTAATAGAGGATAAAGTGGAAGATAATGAATGGATGGATATAATAGAGAATAGATAAGAAGAAAAGCAACAGAGCTACTGGAACAGGTTGCCACTCAGGGTGGCGCCAAAAAAATCTGAACACCATCTGTATGAAACGTCATCACACACACAGGCCGAGAAGAGACTAATTAATACTAGAGAGGGGCATTTCCTCCATCCATCCATTATCTTCCGCTTTATCCTCTATTAGGGTCGCGGGGGGGGGGGGGGGGGTTCTCATGCCCATCCAGGGGAGAATGTTTCGGGCGCTGGGCAGATAGACCCAGGACAGAACTATCACTGGACACACACTCACACAGACACGCACACAAACACACTCTATATGGGGCAATTTGGAGAACTCAATTGACTTGATCCATGCTTTTGGACTGTGGGAGGAAACCGGAGAACCCGGAGGAAACCCACGCAGACAGGGGGAGAACATGGAAACTCCACCCAGATGGGGATTCGAACCAGGAATCCCTAGTGCCGAGAGGCGAACGTGCTAACCACTAAGCCACCATAATAATAATAATAATAATATTAATGATAGTTTCACACACACACATTTAATATCAGTAAGAATTAGAACACACACTCACAGACTTGAGCTTTGACGTAATCCATGTACTGCTGAGCGCTGAGAGCCGGCTGACACACGATGCCGTGGGGCTTGGCGGAGGACGGCGGCCGCAGGAGGGGGTGCTGGCAGGTACGGGAGGTGTGCACGGTGAGAACGTAGTGGCATGACTGAGGCTCATCCACACGAGCTATGTAGTCATCTGAACTTTCTTCACAAATAAACTGCGGGTAGAGGGGATTGGGGGGGGGTAAACACCAATACAGATCCCATTACAATCTCAATCATCCTGTTGTGGGGAGTTTGATCATGATGATTAGGAGATGTGTGTCTGTCCTCTTTAAGACCCTGTGGAGGTTTATGAAGTCTGTACATCCACCAAGAAGAGACTTAAGATCTCATCACCTCTATGTGGTTTGAGTAGCAACACCAGTGATTGGTGTAGAGTAATTAGTGCTGTTGTGCATAGAGGAATGGATGTAGTCAGAACTTTACTTTTTCCAAATATAAATTAAAATAACAAAGAAGCAACCAAATAAACTAAACTTAACATTAACACCATCTGTATGAAACGTGGCGGCACGGTGGCTTAGTGGTTTCCATGTTCTCCCCGTGTCTGTGTGGGTTTCCTCCCACAGTCCAAAAACATAGATCAAGTCAATTGAATTCTCCAAATTGCCCCATATAGTGTGTGTGCCCAGAGATAGATTGGCACCCTGTCCTGGGTGTATCTCCCAGCGCCCGAGACGTTCTCCCCTGGATGGGCATGGGGAACCCCCCAGAGACCCTAATAGAGGATAAAGCTAAAGATAATAAATGGATGTATGAAACGTCATTACACACCAGGACTAAGAGAAGAGACTAATTAATAAGCATCCATTCATTATCTTCTACTTTATCCTCTATTAGGGTCGCGGTGGGGTTTTCCATGCCCATCCAGGGAAGAATGTTTCGAGCGCTGGGCAGATACACCCCAGACAGCGCGCCAATCTATCACTGGGAACACACACACTATATGGGGCAATTTGGAAAATTCAATTGACCTTAATCCATGTTTTTGGACTGTGGGAGGAAACCCACGTGGACACAGGGAGAACATGGAAATAAATAAATAAATAAATAAATATATATATATATATATATATATATATATATATATATATATATATATATATATATATATATACACACACACATACATATATATATATATACATATACACACACACATAGGGCGGCACGGAGGCTTAGTGGTTAGCATGTTCTCCTCTCAGCACTAGGGATTCCTGGTTCGAATCCCCATCTGGGTGGAGTTTCCATGTTCTCCCTGTGTCTGTGTGGGTTTCCTCCGGGTTCTCCGGTTTCCTCCCAGTCCAAAAACATCGATCAAATTGCCCCATATAGAGTGTGTTTGTGTGAGTGAGTGTGTGCCTATTGATAGATTGGCGTCCTGTCCTGGGTGTATCTGCCCAGCGCCCGAAACGTTCTCCACTGGATGGGCATGGGGAACCCCCTGCGACCCTAATAGAGGATAAAGCAGAAGATAATGAATGAATGAATATATATATATATATAAAGTGCATAAGTACATCAAAGCAATACTGTGAACAAGGCAAAATGTAGGTGTGGCCGGGTAATAGGGTATCTCTCGATCACCCTGCGATTTCACAAGACCGGTGTGGCTGCAGCCATCACCGACTCCAGCAAATTTTATCTTTGTACCTCAAATTCACTGAGTTACGACAGTGAACAAATCTCCGTAATGCAAAGGGAAGGCGAATTTTGGCTCGGAAAAGTAGGAACACACAAGGAACGGTCCAATTTCCGTATACAAGCACTTCTCACCAATAAGCCAGAGGTGTCCAGGAAAAATCCTGGTAATTATATGGTATATATGATAATTACAGTAATAAAGCTTATATATTTTAGTTATTAGATACATTTTGTTATAGCAGTAAACGAGTTTAGTTACTTCTATGTTAATCTTTGCCAAAGGAAGATGAACCACAGAACGATGTGACCCAGGGGCCTTTCAGCGCACAGTAACATTAATTTATATGCAGGAATATTATTAGTATAAACCCCGGGCTGGTAATGACATTTTAGGGAAATGGTGTAAATGGCAATTCATGCGTATTTGGTCGCTCTTTGGGTTTTTCTTCTCAGAGAGCAAAAAAGAAAACATCAAACAAAACAACATTCACATCCCCTAAATATAAGTGACTATGACACTATTTTTATATTTGCATTTTTATTATACGCTGCTATTTAATTTTTATTCATTCATTCATTTATTGTCTCCCGCTTTATCCTCTATTAGGGTCACGGGGGGGTTTCGCATGCCCATCCAGGGGAGAACGGCTCGGGCGCTGGGCAGAGAGACCCAGGACAGGACGCCAATCGATCACTGGGCACACACTTACTCACACAGACACACTCTATATGGGGCAATTTGGAGAACTCAATTGACTTGATCCATGTTTTTGGACTGTGGGAGGAAACCGGAGAACCCGGAGGAAACCCACGCGGACACGGGGAGAACATGCTAAACACTAAGCCACTGTGCCGCCCCATGCTAACCATATTATATATATTTACTTATAATGTAGACATTTGATGTTACACTAAAAAGACAATTAAAAAAAAATTACCAAATGTAAACAAACCAGGTATAGCAACAACATTCATTCATTCATTATCTTCTGCTTTATCCTCTATTAGGGTCACGGGGGGGTTCTCCCTCCCCATCCAGGGGAGAACGTCTCGGGCGCTGGGCAGAGAGACCCAGGACAGGACGCCAATCTATCACTGGGCACACACTCACTCACACAGACACACTCTATATGGGGCAATTTGGAGAACTCAATTGACTTGAACCATGTCTTTGGACTGTGGGAGGAAACCGGAGAACCCGGAGGAAACCCACGCGGACATGGGGAGAACATGAAAACTCCACCCAGATGGGGATTCGAACCGGGAATCCCTAGTGCTGAGCGGAGAACATGCTAACCACTAAGCCACCATGCCGCCTAGCAACAACATCTTCCAAAAATTTGGAACCCACAAGCATTAAAATAAGTCTGTGTATAAAATGCGAAACAATACGGGACGGTGTTGCGTTTGTGTTATTGTGATGTCACTACCGTATTTTAAAGTAGTTTGTTTGTCTTTGGGGATAAAAATGGGGTAAAAAAATCTTTTTTTGAAGTCTGTTAAATATTTGGTACTACTTTCAATATTTGTAACATGACTTCTCAACAAAAAAAAAATCATTCATTCATTCATTCATTATCTTCCGCTTATCCTCTATTAGGGTCGCGCTGGGGTTCCCCATGCCCATCCGAGGAGAATGTCTCGGGCGCTGGGCAGATAGACCCAGGACAGGGCGCCAATCTATCACTGGGCACACACTCACTCACACATACACACTCTAAATGGGGCAATTTTTGAGAATTCAATTAACTTGATCCATGTTTTTGGACTGTGGGAGGAAACCGGAGAACCCGGAGGAAACCCACGCAGACACGGGGAGAACATGGAAACTCCACCCAGATGGGGATTCGAACCGGGAATCCCTAGCGCTGAGAGGCGAAAAAAAAATCATAAAAAATAAAATAATAAAATAAATTTTAAAAAAAAAGCGTAGTTTAAAGCACAGATGGGCGGCACGATGTCTTAGTGGTTGGCTAGGGGTTCCCGGTTCGAATCCCCATCTGGGTGGAGTTTCCATGTTCTCACCGTGTCTGCATGGGTTTCCTCCGGGTTCTCCGGTTTCCTCCCACAGTCCAAAAACATGGAACAAGTCAATTGAGTTCTCCAAATTGCCCCATATAGAGTGTGTCTGTGGGTGGGTGTGTGCCCAGCGATGGATTGGCGCCCTGTCCTGGGTCTATCTGCCCAGCGCCTGAGACGTTCTCCCCTGGATGGGCATGGGGAACCCCCCCCACGACCCTAGATGAGGATAAGCGGGAGATAATGGATGAATGAAGCACAGATTTGTAAGTGCAGGTGGATGTGGGCGTTTACCCGGACTTCGGTTTCTCTGGGGCTTCCGTTCAGGTCGCACTTGGAGCCGTTGACGTACGACTGACTGTGGAACCTCTTCAGCTTGTGCTGCTTACTCGCCTAAAACATGGAGATAACATCCGTTATCACAGCTGCTGAAGGAACCGAAAGGTTTCCTCTGCATGAAGATCAGACGATTTCCCCGGCTTTAAAATAAATTCTCTTCATCGTTCTGAAGGCCAGGTGGGAGCGGTGTGGGCAGATGGAGGCAGCTGGAGGGTAAAATAGAACAGAACAGAACAGAGGGCAATGGAAAGTAATTAACACATCTACTGAATGCTGCGCCAATGGTCCGTGTGCAGGGACATGAGAAGGATATGACACATGGACAGTGGAGAAAGTGTGCAGCAATAACAAGAAACCCAGATCCCTCAGCTTTCTGAAGAAAGCGAAAGGTTTAGTGGGCGTGGCAAACAGAGGATACCTGGATAAAACTGAATGGTCTGGAGGAAGATGAGAAAGGTACAAGAAAAAGAGTAATTATAATCGCTGAGGGCGGCACGGTGGTTTAGTGGTTTAGCATGTTCTCCTCTCAGCACTAGGGATTCCCAGTTCGAATCCCCATCTGGGTGGAGTTTCCATGTTCTCCCCGTATGCACGTGGGTTTCCTCCGGGTTCTCCGGTTTCCTCCCACAGTCCAAAAACATGGATCAAGTCAATTGAGTTCTCCAAATTGCCCCATATAGAGTGTGTCTGTGTGAGTGAGTGTGTGTCCAGTGATAGATTGGCGCCCTGTCCTGGGTCTATCTGCCCAGTGCCCAAAACGGTCTCCCCTGGATGGGCATGGGGAACCCCCCTGTGACCCTTTTATTCATTCATTATCTCCCGCTTATCCTCTATTAGGAGGGGGGGTTCCCCATGCCCATCCAGGGGAGAACGTTTCGGGTGCTGGGCAGATAGACCCAGGACAGGGAGCCAATCTATCACTGGACACACACTCACTCACACAGACACACTCTATATGGGGCAATTTGGAGAACTCAATTGACTTGATCCATGTTTTTGGATCTGGAGGAAACCCACGTGGACACGGAGAGAACATGGAAACTCCACCCAGATGGGGATTCGAACCGGGAACCCCTAGCGCTAAGTGGCGAAAGTGCTAACCACTAAGCCACCCTGCCGCCCCCCCGTGACCCTAATAGAGGATAAAGTGGAAGATAATGGATGGATAGTTGCTGCTACCATGTAAAATGGATGCTGTTATCATCATACATCTGTGTTTCATTTTATATATTCATTCATTCATTCCTTATCTTCCGCTTTATCCTCTATTAGGGTCACGGGGGGGTTCCCCATGCCCATCCAGGGGAGAACATTTTGGGCACTGGGCAGATACACTCAGGACAGGGAGCCAATCCATCGCTGGTCACACACACACACAGACACACTCTATATGGGGCAAATTAGAGAATTCAATTGACTTGATCCATGTTTATGGACTGTGGGAGGAAACCGGAGAATCCGGAGGAAACCCACACGGACACGGGAAGAACATGGAAACTCCACCCAGAAGGGGATTCGAACCGGGAATCTCTAGCATTTTATATATTATAATATTATTATTTTATACACTTTAAAACCTTACTGAATGTTTTTATGGATACATCTTCTCTGTCGTTAAGTGGTACCATTTGGAATTTTATTGCATCATGTACAGCGCTCTCTATCCATCCATCGATCTAATGACACATTAATAAAGTGAGAGACTCTGTAATCACATGCTGGTCTCACCTTAGCCGTCTCGTTGGCCCAGTCAAATTCAGATCCATAATAACCAAGAAACAGCACCTCCCCCTTAATCTCTGCATCTGCAAACACAAACACAGCCCAGACCCACAGTACAGCAGACGTTAACTGTACGATAGAACTTAGAACCCTGTACTGAACCTGCAGTTCTAATTATTCTGTATACATATAGGGATTCCCGGTTTAAATCGCAATCTGGGTGGAGTTTCTATGTTCACCCTGTGTCCATGTGGGTTTCCTCCGGGTTCTCCGGTTTCCTCCCACAGTCCAAAACCATGGATCAAGGTCAACTGAATTCTCCAAATTATATTATATAGTGTGTGTTTGTGTGAGTGAGTGTGTGCCTAGTGATAGATTGGCACCCTGTCCTGGGTGTATCTGCCCAGCGCCCGAAACGTTCGCCCCTGGATGGGCATGGGGAACCCCCCTCCCCCCCCCGCGACCCTAATAGAGGATAAAGTGGAAGATAATGGATGGATGTATACACCTTTGTTCTTACTAAAACCCTAAAATAAATTAGTTCTCCTAATGTTCTCCTCTCAGCACTAGGGATTCCCGGTTCGAATCCCAATCTGAGTGGAGTTTCCATGTTCTCCCCGTGTCCATGTGGGTCTCCTCCGGGTTCTCCGGTTTCCTCCCACAGTCCAAAAACATGGATCAAGCTCAAGTGAATGCTCCAAATTGCCCCATATAAAGTGTGTGTGTGTGTGAGTGAGTGTGTGCCCAGCGATGGATTGGCCTCCTGTTCTGGGTGTATGCACCCAGCACCCAAAACATTCTCCCCTGTATGGGCATGAGGAACACCCCCCCCCCCCCATGACCCTAATGGAGGATAAAGGGGAAGATAATGGATGGATGGATGAACTTCAACCTAGAAGGTATAAATCCATCAATCAGTTTTTGGACATGTGGGAACCCACATGGAAACAGGGAGAACATGGAAACTCCACCCAGATCAGGATTCGAAGCAGGAATCCATCCTCATTCTTTTTTTTCTTTGGTTTTGGGGGAAAAAAATAAAATAAAATCCCAAAACTTTCATTTCAGTGCATCACTAACAAAACAACAAGTATAAAACTTAAAATAACGCTTTAGATCCTTAAACCTCAAGCTTTACAATTAATCGTCATTAATTATAACTTAATTATAACTTAACTTTTCAGAACAAAATCAAAACATTTCATACAAACACACACACTATAACTCATACCTTCCAGGTGATACTGTCTAATATGCTGACCATAGCAGAACTCGTAGGTCCACCAGTCTTTTGTCTGCCAAAAAAAAAAATATATATATATATATAATTAAACTATTTATTAATTAAATAAACTAATTAAATGAATTTAACAAACCAGATTTAATGTCATTCAGAAACCAAATACAGGAGTTCTATACCAATAATATCTATACTGCATGTTTGAGATGTAAATTACAGTGCCAGCCAATTTAGGCCACGCCCCCTTCTTGCTCCATTGTCTGTTTCCCATAAATTTTCCCATATATTTCAGACTGTAGTCCATCTGTGTTCTTTGTTGTTCGTCCCCTGTTGGTTCTCTGTTGGTCAGGAGCATCACAGAACAGGTATTATTTGGGTGGTGGATTGTTTATTGTCAGTTCTGCAGTGACACTGATGTGGTGAGGGGGTTTTAGTGCAGCAGTGCTGCTGGAGGTTCATTTCTCCACCTCAGTGACACTGCTGGGATAGGACTAATACACCCACCAAATAATACCTAGTGTAAGGACCCTATGATTCATGGGTGTGTTTTGGGCGTAACATCAGCGTGTTGCCCTTAAAAGTCAGGTGGTGCTCTGGCTTTGGCAGGTTGCCATTTGAGCGGTGCAGCTACCTGGACTCAATGCACCGCTCCATGAGGTTCTCCATTTGAGTGTGAATGGAGAACCCACAGTATAGTGTAGATCATGCATGAGTTTTCCGTCGCCGACATGGCAATGTGCCAGAAATGTCTCATTTCGAGTTGGCCACGCCTATCGGGGGAGATATATTTACACGCAGCGTAGCTATTAAAACAACGCAGGAGGAAGGTGTGAAAGGCGAGTTTTCTAAACCCAAACTCTCAAAAAAACTCGTACTTTCCAAACCTCTTCAGCCGGTCAGCTCACTGTCCCTCCAGTCTGCCTGTCCACTATGGGGGCAAGAGCATTTAGCCACTCTGCTCCATCTCTTGGGAACAATCTTCCAATCCAAATTCGCAATATTGACTGTTTATCAAGGGCGGCACGGTGGCTAAGTGGTTAGCACGTTCGCCTCTAATCTATATGGATTCCCAGTTCGAATCCCAATCTGGGTGGAGTTTCCATGTTCTCCCCGTGTCCGTATGGGTTTTCTCCGGGTTTTCCGGTTTCCTCCCACAGTCCAAATACATGGATCAAGTCAATTGAGTTCTCCAAATTGCCCCATATAGAGAGTGTACAGTATGTGTGTGTGTTTGTGTGAGTGAGTCTGTGCCCAGCAATGGATTGGCGTCCTGTCCTGGGTGTATCTGCCCAGCGCCCGAAACGTTCTCCCCTGGATGGGCATGGGGAACCCCACCCCTCACCCTAATATAGGATAAAGTGGAAGATAATGGATGGAGGGCGGCACGATGGCTTAGTTGTTAGCATGTTCTCCTCTCAGCACTAGGGATTCCCGGTTCGAATCCCAATCTGGGTGGAGTTTCCATGTTCTCTCTGTGTCCACGTGGGTTTCCTCTGGGTTCTCCGGTTTCCTCCCACAGTCCAAAAACATGGATCGAGTCAATTGAGTTCTCCAAATTGCCCCATATAGAGTGTGTCTGTGTGAGTGACTGTGTGCCCAGTGATAGATTGGCGCCCTGTCCTGGGTGTATCTGCCCAGCGCCCGAAACGTTCTCCCCTGGATGGGCATGGGGAACCCCACCGCGACCCTAATAGACCCTAAAAGCGGAAAATAATGGATGGACTGTTTATCAACCTTCAAATCCCGGCTCAAAACCCACCTCTTTGCAATTTTTCATTGCACATCTCTCTGTTATTTTATGTGATCAGTGAATTAATGTATTTAAATCTGTTTGTCTAATTTTATCCCCTTTTAACTTTTGTAAGGTGTCCTTGAGTGCCCTGAAAGGCGCCATTTATAAATAAAATGCATTATTATTAATAAATATCAAGACAACAAAACAGTGTGTATTCTTATAAAGTGAAGCACCTTGACCAAGCAGGGTGTAGTGTGCATGGGCTTCAGGAGATCTGGGATGGCTGGACCGCTGTAGCTCTGGACGGTTGGTTCAGGAGTCGGATCCTGGTGGAACCTTACGGCTTGTACAGGCAGACGGCACTCGTACAGCTGCTTGTACTTATTGGAGACCAGCATCACATCTTCCACCTGAGCGTGAAAGAGAAGAAAGTCAAGCATAGGTCTGTGGGGTTTGGTAGAAATCTGAACTGTGGATGAAATCCATCCAGAAGACAGATCTTAAAAAGCTCCAACATTTCAAAAAGTTTATTTCTCATACCCAACATCCATCCTCCAACAGCACCGTGTGAACTCTGGAGAACTTTTTCTAAAGATCATGTCCCAAGATCCAACATGGGAGAGACTACCATTCAGTCTAACCTTAAAAAAAAGCCCTGTAGAGGATGCACACAGAAGCTGTTACCATAGTAACAGTACTACACATCAGTCATTGAATCAGTCCTGGGTTTGGACCAGACACCAAAATGGACCGGAACAGACTGCAATGAACAGTGAGTGCTGCAGAGAGGACCATCAGTGCTCCGCTGCACACCCTCCAGGACTTGTGCCATTTAAAAAACAGGAAACATTAGGAGAATCATTCCAGATCCCTCATCCCCTAAACATTTTAACTCCTCCCCTTTGGTACGTACTACACGAGCTGTAGCTCAGCAGTTAGGGTGTTGGGCCATCACAATTTAGGGGTTTAAATCCCAAGTCCACTGATGTGTGTGTGTGTGTGTGTGTGTGTGTATGTGTGTGTGTGTATATATATATGTTTCCATGTTCTCCCCGTGTCCACGTGGCTTTCCTCGGGGTTCTCCAGTTTACTCCCACAGTCCAAAAACATGGATCAAGTCAATGGAGTTCTCCAAATTGCCCCAAATAGAGTGTGTATGTGTGCTCAGTGGTAGATTGGCGCCCTGCCCTGGGTGTATCTGCCCAGTGCCCGAAACATTCTCCCCTGGATGGGCATGGGTAACCCCTCCGCGACCCCAATATTGGATAAAGCGGAAGATGATGGATGGATATATATATATATTATATGTGTATGTATGTCTGTATGTACACACGTGTGTGTGTGTGTGTGTGTGTGTATATTTTTTAATATATATATATATATATATATATATATATATATATATATATATATATATATACACACACATACACTCACGGGCCACTTTATTAGGTACACCATTCTAGTAACAGGTTGGACCCCCTTTTGCCTTCCGAACTGCCTCAATTCTTCGTGGCATAAATTCAACAAGGTGCTGGAAGCATTCCTCAGAGAGTTTGGTCCATATTGACATGATGGCATCACACAGTTGCCGCAGATTTGTCGGCTGCACATCCATGATGCGAATCCCCCGTTCCATCACATCCCAAAGATGCTCTATTGGATT
>JAFMOD010000671.1:433604-448604 GCA_019802435.1 Corydoras maculifer
TTCCATGTTCTCCCCGTGTCCGCGTGGGTTTCCTCCGGGTTCTCCGCTTTCCCCCCACAGTCCAAAAACATGGATAAAGGTCTCCAAATTGCCCCATATAGAGTGTGTGTCTGTGTCTCTGTGTGAGTGTGTGTTCCCAGCGAGTGCCCCAGCCCCCGCTACTCTAGTAGACGATAAAGCGGAAGATAATGGATGGATGGAAATTGCCCCTATATAGTGTGTATGTGTAAGTAAGTGTGTGCCCAGCTATGGATTGCAATCCCAATCTGGGTGGAGTTTCTGTGTTCTCCCTGTGTCCGTGTGGGTTTCCTCCGGGTTCTCCGGATTCCTCCCACAGTCCAAAAACATGGATCAAGGTCAATTGAATTCTCCAAATTGCCCCATATAGAGTGTGTCTGTGTGAGTGAGTGTGTGCCCAGCGATAGATTGGTGTCCTGTCCTGGGTGTATCTGCCCAGCGCCTGAGTCGTTCTCCCCTGGATGGGCATGGGGAACCCCCCCCCCCACCTCCCCCCGTGACCCTAATAGAGGATAAAGAGGAAGATAATGGATGGATGGTTAGTGATGGGGCAGCAAGGTGTCTTAGTGGTTGGCATGTTCTCCTCTCAGCACTAGGGATTCCTGGTTCGAATCCCAATCCGGGTGAAGTTTCCATGTTCTCCCCGTGTCCGTGTGGGTTTCCTCCGGGTTCTCCGGTTTCCTCCCACAGTCTAAAAACATGGATCAAGTCAATTGAGTTCTCCAAATTGCCCCATATAGAGTGTGTCTGTGTGAGTGAGTGTGTGCCCAGCGATAGATTGGCGTCCTGTCCGGAGTGTATCTGCCCAGCGCCCGAAACATTCTCCCCTGGATGGGCATGGGGAACCCCCCCCACGACCCTAATAGAGGATAAAGCGTGAGATAATGGATGGATGGTTGTTGTTCACTGTAAGTGAAGGTTCCTTCCTCTGGGAGGGATAAATCAGTTGCAGTGTTGGATCGTATCTTTGTGTTAATTATTTGTAATCAGACACCGACGTTGAGTAACACGGACCCGGTTAAGACAACATCGACCCATTCATACATCAGGGCAGAAGTGAGTGCTGGAGCCTATCCCAGCTCTCAAGAGTGAAAGGGGAGGGGGACCAAAAACAACAAACAACAATACCAAAGCATTTAAAGTATTTGCAAAGGTTTTGTTAGTGTTTGTAGAACATTAGAACAGGATGTTAATGCACCAGCGACGTACCAAAAGTCAACAAAAGCCCCTTCAGCTGCCGGAAAACCCGAAGCAGAAGAATTTGGAACAGTATAGAGAACATATTTGAAAACACAGGGTTCGCTTAGTGGTTGGCATGTTCTCCTCTCAGCACTAGGGATTCCCGGTTTGAATCCCAATCTGGGTGGAGTTTCCATGTTCTCCCCGTGTCTGCGTGGGTTTCCTCCGGGTTCTCCGGTTTCCTCCCACAGTCCAAAAACCTGGATCAAGGTTAACTGAATACTCCCAATTGCCCCATATAGAGTGTGTCTGTGAGAGTGAGTGTGTGTCCAGTGATAGATTGGTGTATCTGCCCAGCACCTGAGACGTTCTCCCCTGGATGGGCATGGGGAACCTGCCCTATCACGACCCCAATAGAGGATGAAGCGGGAGATAATGGATGGATGGACGGTTAGTGATGGAGTGACACAGCGGCTTAGTGTTTAGCATGTTCTTCTCTCAGCATTAGGGATTCCCAGTTTGAATCCCAATCTGGGTGGAGTTTCCATATTTTCCCCGTGTCAACGTGGGTTTCCTCCGGGTTCTCTGGTTTCCTTCCAAATTCAAAAAACATGGATCAAGGTCAATTGAATTCTCCGAATTGCCCCATATAGAGTGTGTCTGTGTGAGTGAGTGTGAGCCCAGTGATAGATTGGCGCCCTGTCCTGAGTGTATCTGCCCAGCACCCGAAACGTTCTCCCCTGGATGGGGATGAGGAACCCCCCCCACGACCCTAATAGAGGATAAATTGGAAGATAATGAATGGATTCTAGTAAAACATGAAATGCTTTGGTTTCATGGAGACAGAGTTACGGTCAGGAAGAGCATGAACAGCGTAGCCAAACTAAACCAGGCTGAGCTCTAGAACCCGGTGTGTAGGAAATGGCATCACACTTGCTGCTCTCTACAACACAGTGAAGGAGGAACTACACCATCATGGACCTGAATGTTGCAACGCAGGGGGGGGAGTGTTAAATTACACGACCTTGGATTTTTCTCTGTTGACTCACAATTCAAGAGTCAACTTCAACTTTTTCGTAACGTTTTATAGTTTCGCAAAAGATTCAGTGTACGATCCTCACTGTTTCACCAAAAGCCTCATTGTAAAATATTTGAGTCATCAATAATGGCGGCATGGTGGTTTAGTGGTTGGCATGTTCTCCTCTCAGCACTAGGGATTCCCGGTTCCAATCCCAATCTGGGTGGAGTTTCCATGTTCTCCCCGTGTCTGCGTGGGTTTCCTCCGAGTTCTCCGGTTTCCTTTCCACAGTTTCAAAACATGGACTCAAGGTAAATTAAATGCTCTTAATTGCCCCATATAGAGTGTGTTTGTGTGTGTGTGTGGATAAGGATGGAATTATATATATTGGGTGGCACGGTGACTTAGTGTTTAGCATGTTCTCCTCTCAGCGCTAGGGATTCCCGGTTCGAATCCCCATCTGGGTGGTTTCCATATTCTCCCCGTGTCCATGTGGGCTTCCTCCGGGTTGTCCGGTTTCCTCCCACAGTCCAAAAACATGGCTTAAGGTCAATTGAGTTCTCCAAATTGCCCCATATAGAGTGTGTCTGTGTGAGTGAGTGTATGTCCAGTGATAGAACGTTCTCCCCTGGATGGGCATGAGGAACCCCCCCCCCGCCGCCCCCCCCGCGACCCTAATAGAGGATAAAGCGGAAGACAATGGATGAATAATAAATGAATGAATGAATGAATGTATACTCTAAACTCAGTCATTCATTCATTATCTTCCGCTTTATCCTCTATTAGGGTCACGGGGGCCCATCCAGGGGAGAACGTTTCGGGCTCTGGGCAGATACACCCAGGACAGGACACCAATCTATCACTGGACATACACTCACTCACACAGACACACTCTATATGGGGCAATTTGGAGAACTCAATTGACTTAATCCATGTTTTTGGACTGTGGGAGGAAAGCGGAGAACCCGTAGGAAACCCACACAGACATGGGGAGAACATGGAAACTCCACCCAGATAGAGGATAAAGCGGAAGATAATGGATGGATAGATTACAGCAGATATGTTTCTGATCTTCAGGTTATAAGTTGTGGGTTGTGAGGTGTTCGGTTCTCTGACGTGTGGTGTTCATACAGAAACGAGGAACCTTTAGAAACAGAAAGCGCTTTGTCAGAAAATTGGTGTTGGATCAATAAAAGTCTCCCTGAGGTTCCAGGCTGCTGGAAAAACTCAGCTCATAAAGAGAGGAAAGAACCGGAATGTGCAGTAAACACAGGGTTATATAACCAGTGAGCTGCTGTGATTTAAACAGAACATGAGGCTTAATAATGCACGAACCAGGCAAAAGTAAATGAACACCATGTGTTTTACATTTCTCATTTTATTATCTTCCACTTAAGGCGGCACGGTGGCTTAGTGGTTGGCATGTTCTCCTCTCAGCACTAGGGATTCCCGGTTCGAATCCCCATCTGGGTGGAGTTTCCATGTTCTCCCCGTGTCTGCGTGGGTTTCCTCCGGGTTCTCCGGTTTCCTCCCACAGTCCAAAAACATGGATCAAGGTCAATTAAGTTCTTTAAATTGCCCCATATAGAGTGTGTGTGAGTGAGTGTGTGCCCAGCGATGGATTGGCGTCCTGTCCTGGGTCAATCTGCCCAGCGCCCGAGACGTTCTCCCCTGGATGGGCATGGGGAACCCCACCGCGACCCTAATAGAGGATAAAGCGGAAGATAATGAATGAATGAATGAATTATCTTCCACTTAATCCTTTACTAGGGTCGTGTGTGTGTGTGTGTGTGTGTGAGGGGTGGGGGGTCCCCATATCTATCTAGTGGAGAATGTTTCTGGTGCTGGGAGCAGGTACACCTAGGACATGGTGTTATAGACATGTATAGGGGCAAATCAGATAAGGACAATTTAGTGCAACCATTTCACCTTAAATCAGGGCGGCACAGTGGCTTAGTGGTTGGCATGTTCTCCTCTCAGCACTATGGATTCCATGTTCTCCCCGTGTCCACGTGGGTTTCCTCCGGGTTCTCCGGTTTCCTCCCACAGTCCAAAAACATGGATCAAGTCAATTGAGTTCTCCAAATTGCCCCATATAGAGTGTGATTGTGTGAGTGAGTGTGTGCCCAGTGATGGATTGGCGTCCTGTCCTGGGTCTGTCTGCCCAGCGCCCGAAACGTTCTCCCCTGGATGGGCAGGGTAACCCCCCCCCCCCCCGCGACCCTAATGGAGGATAAAGCGGAAGACAATGGATGAATAAATGAATATCTTCTACTTAATCCTTTACTAGGGTCGCATGTGTGTGTGTGTGTGTGTGTGTGTGTGTGTGAGGGGTGGGGGGTCCCCATACCTATCTAGTGGAGAATGTTATTGGTGCTGGGAGCAGGTACACCCAGGACATGGCGTCACAGACATGTATAGGGGCAAATCAGATAAGGACAATTTAGTGCAACCATTTCACCTTAAATCAGGCAGCACGGTGGCTTAGTGGTTGGCATGTTCTCCTCTCAGCACTAGGGATTCGAATCCCAATCTGGGTGGAGTTTCCATGTCCTCCCCGTGTCCGCGTGGGTTTCCTCCTGGTTCTCCGGTTTCCTCCCACAGTCCTAAAACATGGATCATGTCAAATGAATTCTCCAAATTGCCCCATATAGAGTGTGTCTGTGTGCGTGAGTGTGTGCCCAGTGATAGATTGGCGCCCTGTCCTGGGTGTATCTGCCCAGCGCCCGAAACGTTCAACATCTGAGGGATGCACTGAATGAACAAGTGTGAGGTTCACCTCACAACTTACATGAGTTAAAGGATCTGCTGCTTACATCTTGGTGCCAGATAGCACAGCGCACCTTCAGGGGTCTATTGGAGAACATGTGTCATCGGGTCAGGGCTGTTTTGGCAGCTAAATGGAGATCAACACAATGTCAGGAAGGTGATCAGAATGTGGGATCCAACACAAACAGTCAGTGTAACCCCTAATAACACACTGAATCCTTAGTCTTGAGGTTAAGGAACCAGACCTGTGACCTAAAGATCTCTGGTTCGATTCCCGGTCCCATCAAGCATTGTGACTGAAGTGTCCTTGGGCAAGGGACCTCACCCCAAGGGACCTAACCAATGCAAACAACAGCCGTTACAAAACAGAATCTGTTCTATAAGCTACTACAACATGCTCCAGACCTTGATTCATGTTTTTGGACTGTGGGAGGAAACCGGAGAACCCGGAGGAATCCCACGCGGTCAGGACATGGAACCGGGAATCCCCAGAGCCGAGAGGAGAACATGCTAAGCACTAAGCCACCGTGCCGCCCTATTTATTATTCATTCATTCATTATCTCCCGCTTATCCTCTATTAGAGTCGCGGTGGGGTTCCCCATGCCCATCCAGGGGAGAACGTCTCGGGCGCTGGGCAGATAGACCCAGGACAGGGCGCCAATCCATCACTGGGCACACACTCACTCACACAGACACACTCTAAACGGGGCAATTTTGAAAATTCAATTAACTTGATCCATGTTTTTGGACTGTGGGAGGAAACCGGAGAACCCGGAAGAAACCCACACAGACACGGGGAGAACATGGAAACTCCACCCAGATTGGGATTCGAACCGGGAATCCCTAGTGCTGAGAGGCGAACGTGCCAACCACTAAGCCACCGTGCCGCCCCCTATTTATTAATTTTAATAAATTCTAACATGTTTATTAGACACACAGTACAAATAAACACATTTGTCATTAACTATTTTGCAATTCATATTAATTTAGTTTGATATCAGAACATTGTTAAGGGGGTGGCACAGAGGCTTAGTGGTTAGCATGTTCTCCTCTCAGTGCTAGGGGTTCCCGGTTCCAATCCCCATCTGGGTGGAATTTCCATGTTCTCCCCGTGTCCGTGTGGGTTTCCTCCGGGTTCTCCGGTTTCCTCCCACAGTCCAAAAACATGGATCAGGTCAATTGAATTCTCAAAATTGCCCCATATAGAGTGTGTCTGTGTGAGTGAGTGTGCGCTCAGTGAAAGATTGGCGTCCTGTCCTGGGTGTATCTGCCCAGCACCCGAAAATGGATGGGCATGGGGAACCCCCCCCCCCCGCGACCCTAGTAGAGGATAAAGCGGGAGGTAATGAATGAATGAATGAATGTTAAGGGGGCAGCGCCCCAGCGCCCTCTATGGACCAGCAGCCACTGCAATCATCAGATCAGAGAGAGTAGTGGGAGAAAGAAATATTTTCTGGCTGACGAGATGAACGATCTACTTATTAATTTGGCTGGAATTTGAGGGCTTGCCTCCCTCAGCAGGTCAACAGATAAGACTGGATGATGTAAAACATACCGTTACTGGAGTCGTTCTCTCCAACTGCTTACACAGAACGTACTGTAGAGCAGTGATTCTCAATTATTTGAATTATTTGGGGAACCCCCCCCCCCACACACACACTCATCTCACCCCCCCCCCACATGACAAAATGAGATAAAGTATTTTTACACGCCCACTGTAGTATGATTTGTCTATAAATGTGTTCTAAGTTCACCTCTATTATACCAATGTCTCCTTATTAACAATAAAGAAAACAAAAAAGAAAGAAATATAGATCAACTTAGAACAGAATCATTTGATTAACTTTGTTTTTTGAAAATTTTATTTAAACTGGAAACATTTTTGAACTAACTGGCATTTGATACTGAAAAATGAAATGAAATAAAATCAATTCATTCATTCATTATCTCCCGCTTTATCCTCTATTAGGGTCGCGAGGGGGGGGGGTTCCCCAGGTGAGAATGTTTCAGGCGCTGGGCAGATACACCCAGGACAGGGCGCCAATCCATCACTGGGCACACACTCACTCACACAGACATACTCTATATGGGGCAATTTGGAGAACTCAATTGACTTGATCCATGTTTTTGGACTGTGGGAGGAAACCGGAGAACCCGGAGGAAACCCACGCGGACACAGGGAGAACATGGAAACTCCACCCAGATGGGGATTAGAACCGGAAAACCCTAGTGCTGAGAGGAGAACATGCCAACCACTAAGCCACCGTGCTGCCAATAAAATCATTCATTCATTCATTATCTCCCGCTTTATCCTCTATTAGGGTCGTGGGGGGGGTTCGCCATGCCCATCCAGGGAAGAACGTTTCGGGCGCTAGGCAGATCGACCCAGGACAGGGTGCCAATCTATCGCTGGACACACACTCACCCACACAAACACAGTCTATATGGGGCAATTTTGGAGAACTCAATTAACTTGATCCATGTTTTTGGACTGTGGGAGGAAACCGGAGAACCCGGAGGAAACCCACACGGACACGGGGAGAACATGGAAACTCCACCCAGATGGGGATTTGAACCGGGAATCCCTAGTGCTGAGAGGAGAACATACTAATCACTAAGCCTCTGTGCCGCCAATAAAATCAATAAATAATAATAAATTCAAATTCATCAGCAACATTAATTCAGGAGCTCAATTTATTAAGACTTTAACCTACAAAACTAAAATGAATACAACAATTTGTGCTGTATTTTTTTTTTTTGTTTTTTTTTTGAGGAAGTCAGAACTGATGTCTCCAACGCGTCCGTTTTGCAGCACACAGCTTTTCTGCAGTAGTTTTTATAAAGCAGGATGATTGCTGGAGATAAGCGTCACGTTTACGATTAAAAAACTCCAGCGGTTATCAGCGTGATTGGGGTGGAATGTCTTTAAGTGACGCCTCCATCTATTTGGCTTCACGCTGTCCGCTGCCAACATTTTAAGACACAGCAGACACACCGGTCTTTCTTCGTCTCCCACCTTCGTTACAGTGAAGTTACAGTTACAGTGAAGCAGGTGCTACATACATTCATTCATTCATTCATTCATTATCTCCCGCTTTATCCTCTATTAGGGTCGTGGTGGGGTTCCCCATGCCCATCCAGGGTAGAACATCTCAGGCGCTGGGCAGATAGACCCAGGACAGGGCGCCAATCCATCGCTGGACACACACTCACTCACACACACACTCTATATGGGGCAATTTTTGAGAATTCAATTAACTTGATCCATGTTTTTGGACTGTGGGAGGAAACCGGAGAACCCGGAGGAAACCCACGCAGACACGGGGAGAACATGGAAACTCCACCCAGATGGGAATTCGAACCGGGAATCCCTAGCGCTGAGAGGCGAACGTGCTAACCACTAAGCCACCGTGCCGCCTAGGTGCTACATACACCGTCATTTAACTTTCGGTTGACTTTTGTTGGTCTCATTGTCTTCGTCTCTCTCCACCGTCCTCTCCGTCGTCCCTGTTAAATATTTTTCCATGTTGTCTCTTGAGGGTTTGTTCAGTACACTTAATATCACTTGCTCTGTAATTTCTTGTTATACGCCCCCTCAGGCACCTCACTGCACCCCCCCAGGCACCGCACTGCACCCCCCCAGGCACCTCACTGCACCCCCCACTATTTGAGAAGTACTGCTATAAAGGAAGCATATTGCAATTTCCGAAGCAGCTTAGTGTCTATATGTAAGTTCATATACTTACATATAGACACTGGTGGAGTTTCCAAGTTCTCCCCATATCCACGTGGGTTTCCTCCGGGTTCTCCCGTTTCCTTCCACAGTCCAAAAACATGGATCAAGGTTAATTGAGTTCTTTAAATTGCCCCATATAGAGTGTGTATGTGTGAGTGAGTGTGTGCCCAGTGATAGATTGGCGTCCAGACCTGGGTGTATCTGCCCAGCGCCCGAGACGTTCTCCCCTTGATGGGCATGGAGAACCCCCCCCCCCCCGCGACCCTAATAGAGGAAAAAGTGGAAGATAATGGATGGATTATTAACATTGAATTCATTGTATTTCAGGCTGAATATTGTTAATTCAGGTCATTGGCTTGTCTTAGCTGACGTTAGGTTTCACCACAGGGAACTTTCGGCTCTTTGGCAACTTTTGCACTTCTGTAGAGAGAGCTGACATCCTCACCCCTGCTCTCTCTCGCTCTCTCAAACACTCTCACACTTACCGAAGTGACAGAATGACTCCAAGCACAACAGCCGGTAAGTCTCGTTATTTGGTTCGTTAAACTTTAGTTTAGACATTTTGAAAAAGTACACACTCATCATGATGCGTAGTATTTTTAGGCTTATACACTGACTGGACGTTTTATTAGGTCCACCTCCTCAGGACTACACTCACTGTAGAATCATATAGATGGACTTTGTAGTTCTACAATTCCATTCTGTAGTCCACTTGTTCCCCTACATACTCTGTTAGTCTGCTTTGGTATGTTCTCTGGTGGTGGGGAGGTGGCTGATTCGCAGTACTGCAGTGATACTGACCTGGTGGTGCAGTTGTGTGAGTATGTTGTGTGAGTATGTTGTGTGAGTGGATCAGACACAGCAGTGCTGCTGGACAGAGAACAGTCCACCAATCAGAACGTTCAGTGGTCTGATCCACTTGCATCATCATCCATCCATCCATCATCTTTCGCTTTATCCTCTACTAGGGTCGGGGGGGGGGGGTTCCACATCCCCATCCAGTGGAGAACGTTTCGGGCGCTGGGCAGATACACCCAGGACAGGACGCCAATCTATCGCTTGGCACACACTCACTCACACAGTCACAACCTATATGGGGCAATTTGGAGATCTCAATTGACCTTAATCCATGTTTTTGGACTGTGGGAGGAAACCAGAGAACCCAGATGAAACTCACGTGGACACGGCGAGAACATGGAAACTCCACCCAGATTGGGATTCGAACTGGGAATCCCCAGTGCTGAGAGGAGAACATGCTAAACACTAAACCACAGTGCCGCCCCATCACTAACCATCCATTATCTTCAGCTTTATTCTCTACTAGGGTTGTAGGGTCTACACTCACTCACACAGACACAATCTATATAGGGCAATTTGAAGAATTCGATTGACCTTGAGCCGCGCGGCATGGTGGGCTTAGTGTTTAGCAAGTTCTCCTCTCAGCACTAGGGATTCCCTGGTCGAATCCCAATCTGGGTGGTGTTTCCATGTTCTCCCCGTGTCCGCGTGGGTTTCCTCCGCGTTCTCCGGTTTCCTCCCACAGTCCAAAAACATGGATCAAGTCAATTGAGTTCTCCAAATTGCCCCATATAGAGTGTGTTTGTGTGAGTGAGTGTGCTCAGCGATAGATTGGCGCCCTGTGCTGGGTGTATCTGCCCAGCACCTGAAACGTTCTCCCCTGGATGGGCATGGGCATGGGGAACACCCCCCCCCCCTCGAGACCCTAATATAGGATAAAGCAGAAGGTAATCGATGGATGACCTTGATTCATGTTTTTGGACTGTGGGAGGAAACCGGAGAACCCGGAGGAAACCCACGCCGACACAGGGAGAACATGGAAACTCCACCCAGATTGGGATTCGAACCGGGAATCCCTAGCGCTGAGAGGCGAATATGCCAACCACTAAGCCACCGTGCCACCTTGTAAAATCATCCACCACCCTAATAATACCTGCTCTGTGGAGGGTCCTGATCATCAGAGAACAGAGTGAAGGGGACAAACCAAGTATGTAGAGGAACAGAGGGAACCGCCCATCTTTACAGTACGTGGAATTGAGAACATGGAGAAATTATGGAGGCGTGTCCAAACTTCAGACTGATGCTGTGTGTAAATTGAAATGAAACTAATCTCACTCTTTCACTTCCCAGTGCGTGTGTTGTGTCTTGTGGTTCTTCAGAGTCTTTACTATGGACACGCCCAAGGTAAGTAACGCTGAGACCCCATACAACGTTAGAGACATGTTCAGAGATCAGTCACTGGTGATATGTCCTCTATTTCTGAGTGTGGTGCCCATGATTAGGGTGTGGAGCATGAAATCTGAAGGTTGTGGGTTCAAATCTCATGTCCACTAACGTTGAGGTCCTTTTGCATGACCCTTAACCCTCAGTGCTCCAGGGTCCCTGTGGGACACAACCATATGTTCTGACCCCAGTCATGAAGTTGGGACACTTGTAAGCCGTTTTGGATAAAAGCATCTCAACGACCTCTTGGTGGACAGGGGATCCAGGTTCAAGTCCCAATCTGGATGTAGTTTGTTCTCCTGTGTCTGTGTGGGTATTTATCAGGTTCTCCGGTTTCCACCCACAGTCCAAAAACATGTATTCAAGGTCAATAGGATGCTCTAAATTGCCACTAGATACAGTAAATTGCCCCTATATAGTGTGTGTGTATGAGTGAGTGTGTACTCATTGATGGAATGGCACCTGGGTGTATCTGCCCACAGCCTCTAACGTTCTACCCCCCTCCCAATGACCCTAGTTGACAATTAAGCGGAAGATAATGAGATAAGATGAGATACTGTTCACACACTCATTATCATGGCCTATCTCTTCAGTAACCCATCCATCCATTATCCATATTACTAGTGTCGCGGGGGGGGGGGGGGCATCCATGCCCATCCAGGGGAGAACGTTTCGGGTGCTGGGCAGATACAACCAGGACAGGGTGGCAACCCATCGCTGGACACACACTCACACTCACACAGACACACTCTATATGGGGCAATTTGGAAAACTCAATTGACTTGATCCATGTTTTTGAACTGTGGGAGGAAACCGGAGAACGCGGAGGAAACCCACGTGGACACGGGGAGAACATGGAAACTCCACCCAGATTGGGATTCAAATCGGGAATCCCTAGCGCTGAGAGGAGAACATGCCAACCACTAAGCCACTGTGCCGCCCCCTTTAGTAACTAACCCTCCACATTTCTGATATTGCCACCCCTTGTGGATTTATCAGCTATTATGAGATTGAAAGTCACTACGTGGTCTCACAAAACACAAACAGCCTTTACAAACCAGAGTCCGTTCTATAAGATGGAACATCTACTACAACATGATCTGGACCCTGCAGCTACACAAAGACCATGTTGTTTATTTCATTGCATTTTAGCTTTGGAGTAACTCCACTGTGCCACTGGATGGACTTCAATTTCCATTGCGCTGAGTTTCCAAAGCCAGTCATCCAGTGGCGGCTGGTGCTAAAAAAATTGAGGGGGGGGGGGCAAAGAAACAAAAAAAATTCGAGGGGGTGGTTCCCCATGCCCATCCAGGGGAGAACGTCTCGGGCGCTGGGCAAATACACCCGAAACAGGGCGCCAATATATTACTGGGCACACACTCACTCACACTGACACACTCTATATGGGGCAATTTGGAGAATTCAATTGACCTTGATCCATGTTTTTGGACTGTGGGAGGAAACCGGAGAACCCGGAGGAAACCCACGCGGACACGGGGAGAACATGGAAACTCCACCCAGATTGGGATTCGAACCGGGAATCCCTAGTGCTGAGAGGAGAAGATGCTAACCACATAACCACCGTGCCGCCGGAATATTTACTTGCCCCTGTGTATTCAATGTAATGAATTTCAGGAAGGGCGGCACAGTGGCTTAGTGGTTGGCATGTTCTCCTCTCAGCACTAGAGATTCCCGGTTTGAATCTCCATCTGGGTGGAGTTTCCATGTTCTCCCCGTGTCCGTGTGGGTTTCCTCCGGGTTCTCCGGTTTCCTCCCACAGTCCAAAAACATGGATCAAGGTTAACTGAATTCTCCAAATTGCCCCATATAGAGTGTATGTGTCTGTGTGAGTGAGTGTGTGCCCAGTGATAGATTGGCGTCCTGTCCGAAACATTCTCCCCTGGATGGGCATGGGGACCCCCCCTCCCCCTGCTGTCTCATCCATCCACTATCTTCCACTTTATCCTCTATTGGGGGGGGGGGGGGGAGTGGGGTTCCCCATGCCCGTCCAAGGGAGAACGTTTCGGGCGCTGGGCAGATACACCCAGGACAGGACGCCAATCTATCACTGGACACACACTAACTCATACAGACACACTCTATATGGGGCAATTTGGAGAATTCAGTGGACCTTGTTTCATTTTTTTGGACTGTGGGAGGAAACCGGAGAACCCGGAGGGAACTCACGCAGACACGGGGAGAACATGGAAACTCCACCCAGATTGGGATTACAATCGGGAACATGCCAACCACTAACTACCGTGCCGCCTGAACATTTACATGCCCCTGTGTATGCAACGTAATGAAGGGTGGCACATGGTGAAGTATAAAGAGAGTCAGTACATGAGTTTTTCCATCAGCACCATAGCAAAGACACACGGACACGCCCTTTATTAGGATCCGCCATTGACAGCTTGCGAAACATTAGGGATTTATTTTTTGGGAAAATAGGTGCCTAATGTTTTTAGATTCAGACTGAAGGGAAAAAATAAAAGTAAAAACCCACGGCTTGTTTGATCTTTGGAGAAACCTTATTGTATCAGGTGGAGCTTCCCGCTACGTCGGAATGACGGCCTCATGCCAAACATCTGGTAGCTGCTCCCACGTCTTGCTCACAGTTCTTCTGAATTTCGTCTCTTTCAGAGGCTTTCCCACTCCCGACTCTGTCCTTCGAACCTAACGTGAACGTGAGTAACATCCAGCTCCTGTCCACTGTGAAACTGCACTGCACCATCCCAAAAACAGCGCCCTTCCCCGTGCACGTCTCCCTGTCCAAAGCTAACGTCCCAGATCCAACCTCCAATCCCATAAGTACCTTCAAAGACCTTAAAATACCAGATTATATAATATTTTCAATCATTGCTAAAGTGGAAATCGAGGGGCCATTGGCGTGCTGGTACCAATCAAGCAAGACGGGAAAGATCTCCGAACTCAGCAACTCCGTCAACGTTGTTACATGTAAGTTAAATATATGTACATTACTGGTCTAAAGTTTTAGAACACCCTGATATTTACATTAATTAATGGAAATATGGCGGCACAGTGGCTTAGTGGTTGGCATGTTCTCCTCTCAGCACTAGGGATTCCCGGTTCGAATCCCCATCTGGGTGGAGTTTCCATGTTCTCCCTGCGTCCGCGTGGGTTTCCTTCGGGTTCTCCGGTTTCTTCCCAGTCCAAAAACATGGATCAAGTCAATTGAGTTCTCCAAATTGCCCCATATAGAGTATGTCTGTGTGAGTGAGTGTGTGTCCAGTGATAGATTGGTGCCCTGTCCTGGGTCTATCTGCCCAGCGCCTGAGACGTTCTCCCTTTGATGGGCATGGGGAACCGCACCCGACCCTAATAGAGGATGAAGCGGGAGATAATGAATGAATGAATAATGGAAATATTTTTTCAGTTTAATGTCTCATTGCACTCAGTGGAATCGTTAGACGGGGATGGCACGGTGGCTTAGTGGTTGGCATGTTCTCCTCTCAGTGCTGGGGATTCTCGGTTGGAATCCTAATCTGGGTGGAGTTTCCATGTTCTCCCCGTCTCCGTGTGGGCTTCCTCCGGGTTCTCCGGTTTCCTCCCACAGTCCAAAAACATGGATCAAGGTCCATTAAATTCTCCAAATTGCCCCCTAGTTTTTTCAACCCCAAATTGACCAAAATGTCTACTTTAGACTCCACTATGTCCCCACCTTTAACAGATTTAACAGCTAAACACACTCCATCCATCCATCATCTTCCGCTTTATCCTATATAAGGGTCACAGTTGGGGGGTTCCCCATGCCCATCCAGGGGAGAACGTTTCGGGGGCTGTGCAGATACACCCAGGACAGGGTTCCAACCCATCGCTGGGCACATACTCACTTAAACAAACTCTATTTAGGGCAATTTGGAGAATTCAATTGACCTTGATCCATGTTTTTGGACTGTGGGGGGAAACCGGAGAACCGGAAATCCCTAGTGCTAAGAGGAGAACATGCCAACCACTAAGCCACCGTGCCGCCCCTAATAAAGTAATTTATTTATGTAGCGCTTTTTACAACAGTAC
>JAFMOD010000671.1:453604-458238 GCA_019802435.1 Corydoras maculifer
CGTCTGCGCTCATCCAGCCTGGACACAGCGACCTGCGCAGGAAATCTGGACGTCAAGTCTAAAGACAGATGGAGACCCGTTTGCTTTTCCACGTCTAAAGAAAACGACAGCTACGTGGCCGGGGTAACGTGCCGTGACCTGGGCTGTGGAACCACCTTCGACAGACAAAGGGTTTTAGAAACCAGTGCCTACGTTTTGGGAACCCCGAATTGCACCGGGAGTGAAAAGAAGCTGGCCGACTGTCCCATGGTGAACCAGAGAGCCTGTACCACGGAGACCCTCCGCATCATCTGTGACGGTACAGCAAACCTCAACAAGCCTTCATTTGCAATATTCAGTATTTATTCTTTTTTTTATACTTTTTATTTTAAGTTTTAACCTAAGCAATACAGGTGGCTTAGTGTTTAGCATGTTCTCCTCTTAGCGCTAGGGATTCCCGGTTCGAATCCCCATCTGTGTGGAGTTTCCATGTTCTCCCCGTGTCCGTGTGGGTTTCCTCCGGGTTCTCCGGTTTCCTCCCACAGTCCAAAAACATGGATCAAGTTCAATTGAATTCTCCAAATTGCCCCATATAGAGTGTGTCTGTGTGAGTGTGTGTGCCCAGAGATAGATTGGTGCCCTGTCCTGGGTGTATCTGCCCAGCGCCTGAAACGTTCTCCCCTAAATGGGCATGGGGAACCCCCCTGCAACCCTAATAGAGGATAACGCGGGTGATAATGGATGAATGAATGAATAAGCTATACAGAAAAGAAAATTATTGAAGAACATTGTCATGGGCATGGCAGCACGGTGGCTTAGTGGTTAGCATGTTCTCCTCTCAGCACTAGGGATTCCCGGTTCGAATCCCCATCTGGGTGGAGTTTTCATGTTCTCCCCGTGTTCACATGGGTTTCCTCCGGGTTCTCCGGTTTCCTCCCACAGTTCAAAAACATGGATCAAGTTAATTGAATTCTCAAAATTGCCCCATATAGAGTGTGTTTGAGTGTGTGAGTGTGTGCCCAGTGATGGATTGGCGCCCTGTCCTGGGTGTATCTGCCCAGCGCCCGAGACGTTCTCCCCTGGATGGGCATGGGGAACCCCACCGCGACCCTAATAGAGGATAAAGCGGAAGATAATGAATGAATGAATGAATGTCATGGGCATAACAATACAAATACAGTTCTATATTTTTTACATATCAAAGTGTGATTCATACACAATCCAATTGCCCCGTAGTTTCAAACCCTTCTTCGAATCTATTCTTAAAGCAACGGTCAAACTTTCAATTTTGTAAATCTCATTCACAATACCACGCCATTGGTTTAGTGTTGGAGGATCTGCCTGGAGCCATTTCCGAGTTATGGCCTTTCTACTGCATGTTAGCAGAATCTTCAGTAAGTACATGGTTTTCATGGTACATGGTAAGGTATGGGCGGCACGGTGGCTTAGTGGTTGGCATGTTCTCCTCTCAGCGCTAGGGATTCCCGGTTCGAATCCCCATCTGGGTGGAGTATCCATGTTCTCCCCGTGTCTGCGTGGGTTTCCTCCGGGTTCTCCGGTTTCCTCCCACAGTCCAAAAACATGGATCAAGTTAATTGAATTCCCAAAATTGCCCCCTATAGAGTGTGTCTGTGTGAGTGAGTGTGTGCCCAGCGATGGATTGGCGCCCTGTCCTGGGTCTATCTGCCCAGCGCCCGAAACGTTCTCCCCTGGATGGGCATGGGGAACCCCACCGCGACCCTAGTAGAGGATAAGCGGGAGATAATGAATGAATGAATGAATGAATGGTAAGGTATGTTGTCCGGTAATTTCCCAATATATAGAGTAATAAATGAGCGTTCCAATTCAAAACCCAATATTGCAATATTCAGTATTTAAGGACACTTTTCACCCTGTTTTCGTCACACAGCGGCCGTCCCTCCACCCAAACTCTCAGTGATCGGCTTTCCCGCCGGTAAGTGGCTGTATTTCAAGACGGAGCAGTCTCTGACCATCACCTGTTCCTTTATGTCCACGTCATTGGCAGAAAGTGATTCGGTAAGTGTTGCAGTCTAATCCCATTTCATTAGCTTACATGCTAAGTCCAAAGTTTGGCCACACCCCTTTTTTCCTCCAGACTGTAGTCCATCAGTTTTCTTTGTTGTTGTTCGTCCCCTGTTGGTTCTCTGTTCTCTGTTGGTCAGCACCATCACAGAACAGGTATCATTTGGGTGGTGGATTGTTTATTGTCAGTTCTGCAGTGACACTGATGTGGTGAGGGGGTTTTAGTGCAGCAGTGCTGCTGGAGTTTCATTTCTCCACCTCAGTGACACTGCTGGGATAGGACTAATGCACCAACCAAATAACCCCTGCTCTGTGGTGGTACTATTGGGGTTCTGACCATTAGAACAGAGTACACAGTATGTACTGTAGAACACAAACAGATGGACTACAGAATGGAATCGGAGAACTACAAAGTCCATCTTTACTTTTTTTAATTGGAACTGAGAACATGAGCATGGTGGCTTAGTGGTTAGCATGTTCTCCTCTCAGCACTAGGGATTCTCGGTTTGAATCCCAATCTGGGTGGAGTTTCCATGTTCTCTCTGTGTCCGCGTGGGTTTCCTCCGGGTTCTCCGGTTTCCTCCCACAGTCCAAAAACATGGATCAAGTCAATTGAGTTCCTCAAATTGCCCCATAAAGAGTGTGTCTGTGTGAGTGAGTGTGTGCCCAGCGATAGATTGGCATCCTGTCCTGGGTCTATCTGCCCAGCGCCTGAAACGTTCTCCCCTGGATGGGCATGGGGAACCCCCCCCCCCCCCTGCGCGACCCTAATAGAGGATAAAGCAGAAGATAATGGTGTGATGGAAGGATGAAACGGGGTGGCACGGTGGCTTAGTGTTTAGCACGTCTGCTTCTCAGTGTTGGGCTTCCAGGTTCGAATCCCAATCTGGGTGCAGTTTCCAGGTTCTCCCCGTGTCTGCGTGGGCTTCCTCCGGGTTCTCCGGTTTCCTCCCACAGTTCAAAAACATGGAGCAAGGTCAAGTGAATTCTCCAAATTGCCCCATATAGAGTGTGTGTGTGTGCGCACTGTCCTGGGTCTATCTGCCCAGCGCCTGAAATGTTCTCCCCTGGATGGGCATGGGGAAACCCACTGCGACCCTAATAGAGGATAAAGTGGAAGATAATGATGTGATGGATGGAACTGAGAACATGGACAATTAGTGGAGTAAAAAAAGGGCGTGTCCAAACTTTTGACAGGTTCTGTATGAGTATTCTATTAAACAACCATATAATTTAGATATCCCGGTTCGAATCCCCATCTGGGTGGAGTTTCCATGTTCTCCCCGTGTCCGCGTGGGTTTCCTCCGGGTTCTCTGGTTTCCTCCCACAGTCCAAAAACATGGATCAAGTTAATTGAATTCTCAAAATTGCCCCATATAGAGTGTGTCTGTGTGAGTGAGTGTGTGCCCAGCGATGGATTGGCGCCCTGTCCTGGGTCTATCTGCCCAGCGCCCGAGATGTTCTCCCCTGGATGGACATGGGGAACCCCACCGCGACCCTAATAGAGGATAAGCGGGAGATAATGAATGAATGAATAATTTAGATAATCCAGTTATGTAAGGGAGGAAACGTACACAGAACAATATATATATATATATATATGAGGTTCTAAACATTTATTTAACATATATTTCATCCCATTTGTGTTTTGCAGATATACATCAGCTTCACACGCAACGACCGGGAACTGTATACGACCCGCAGCAATCCGGGAACAACAGAAATGTACAACATGTACGCTCCGGTGGAGGAAGGAACGTATGCCTGTCACGTCCATTTCTCTTATTACAGCAGCAAAAAGAAAAGCAGCAACTCCGTGCAGATGTACAGTACGTTCCCTTTACACTCTGACATTTTTGCATCCTCATGTTCAGACAGATGGACGGCACGGTGGCTTAGTGGTTGGCATGTTCTCCACTCAGCGCTAGGGATTTAAGGTTCAAATCCCAATCTGGGTGGAGTTTCCATGTTCTCTCTGTGTCTATGCATGGGTGTTTGTATGTGGCTGTGTGTGTGTGTGGTGGGGGGGGGGGGTTTATAAGTGTATGTGTATGTGGCTGTGTATATTCATTCATTCATTAGCTCCCGCTTTATCCTTTATTAGGGTCGCGGTGGGGGGTGGGGGGGGGGTTCCCCATGCCCATCCAGTGGAGAACGTTTCGGGTGCTGGGCAGATAAACCCAGGACAGGGCGCCCATCCATCGCTGGGCACACACTCACTCACACATACACACTCTATATGGGGCAATTTGGAGAATTCAATTGACTTGATCCATGTTTTCAGACTGTGGGAGGAAACCGGAGAACCTGGAGGAAACCCACGCAGACACGGGGAGAACATGGAAATTCCACCCAGATGGGGATTCGAAACGGGAATCCCTAGGGCTGAGAGGAGAACATGCCAACCACTAAGCCACCGTGCTTTCGGCGGTGTGTGTATATATATATATAAATATGTTGCTGTGTGTGTACATGGCTGTGTGTGTGTGTGTGCTTGTGTGAGTGTATGTATGTGTATGTGAGTGTATGTGTGTGTGTATGTGGAGGCGTGTGTGAGTATGTGTCTGTCTGTGTGTGTGTGTGTATATGTGGCTGTGTGTGTGTGTGTGTGT
>JAFMOD010000673.1:0-36578 GCA_019802435.1 Corydoras maculifer
ACACACACTCACACACACTCACACACTCACACACACGCTCACACACACTCACACTTACACACACACTCACTCACACACTCAGACACACACACTCACACATAGACACTCACACTTACACACACACTCACTCACACACTCAGACACACACACTCACACATAGACACTCACACTTACACACACACTCACTCACACTTACACACACACTCACATTTACACACACACTCACTCACACACACACTTACACACCCACTCACACACACACACTCTATATGGGGCAATTTGGAGAATTAAATTGCCCTTGATCCATGTTTTTGGACTGTGGGAGGAAACCGGAGAACCCGGAGGAAACCCATGCAGACACGGGGAGAACATGGAAACTCCACACAGATGGGGATTCGAACCGGAAATCCCTAGTGCTGAGAGGAGAACTTATTTACAATTACATTACCATCCATCCATTCATTATCTCCCGCCTTATCTTCTACTAGGGTCACGGGGGGGGGGGGGGTGTCCAGTGATAGATTGGCACCCTGTCCTGGGTGTATCTGCCCAGCGCCCGAAACTTTCTCTAGTGGATGGGCATGAACCACCCCCCGCGACCCTAGTAGAGGATAAAGCGGAAGATAATGGATAAATAAATGAATATTAAAAATGACAAATTAAAATAATATTTATAACAGGTTTGAAATAGTAGAATTAAGAATGAAGAATGCTGAAAATGTGTGCAGCATGGTGGCTTAGTGTTTAGCACGTTCTCCTCTCAGCACTAGGGATTCCCGGTTTGAATCCCCATCTGGGTGGAGTTTCCATGTTCTCCCCGTGTCCGCATGGGTTTCCTCCGGGTTCTCCCGTTTCCTCACACAGTCCAAAAACATGGATCAAGTCAATTGAATTCTCCAAATTGCCCCATATAGAGTGTGTCTGTGTGAGTGAGTGTGTGCTCAGCGATGGATTGGTGTCCTGTCCTGGGTCTATCTGCCCCGAGACGTTCTCCCTTGGATGGGCATGGGGAACCCCCCCACGACCCTAATAGAGGATAAAGCGGAAGATAATGAATGAATGAATGAATGAATGCTGAAAATGCCTAAAATCAATAAAATTCATCCATTATCTTCCGCTTTATCCTCTATTAGGGTCGCGGTGGGGTTCCTCATGCCCATCAAAGGGCGAACGTTTCAGGCGCTGGGCAGATAGACCCAGGACAGGGTGCCAATCCATCGCCAGGCACACACTCACTCACTCAAACACACTCTATATGGGGTAATTTGGAGAACTCAATTACTTAATCCATGTTGTTGGACTGTGGGAGGAAACCCACGCGGACACGGAGAGAACATGGAATCTCCACCCAGATGGGGATTCGAACCGGGAACCCCTAGCGCTGAGAGGAGAACATGCTAAACACTAAGCCACCGTGCCGCCCATCAATAAAATAATTATTATATAATTATTATTATTATTATATAATGAATCTCATTCATTTGAGTGTTGCATTCATTCCCTTCTACAACTAACTGTTATATAACAGCATATAAATAACAATACAAATATAATGTGATATAAAACTAAATTATTTTTTACACTTAAACCAAAGATCCACTTAAAACACTTTATTATACAGATGTACAAATACAGAAATGCTGTCTCACAAGAACTATAAAATAAGAGGATCCTTTCCAACACAATGTCCATCTAAAACCCAAATTCTATCATTGTCCCGCATTGCATCTTGGTCCTTTTGGTTGGATTTTGTCTTCTTGCTAAACAGGGTCCGGAACGCTGATGGCTGAGGACTGATCACTGCTATCGTCATGGACGTGACAGTCACTGTTCACTCAACGTCCACATCACCTACGACGTTCCAGCACACTGAAGGCTTTCTGAGTCTCAGTTGATCATGATGAAGTTGGATTTACAGTGTGCTGGAAAAAAACAGAACACAGATTATAAAACATTTAAATTATATGAAAAACAAACAAAATAAATGTACAATATGAAGCAAGGTGGCACGATGGTTTAGTGGTTGGCATGTTCTCCTCTCAGCTCTAGGGATTCCCGGTTCGTATCCCCATCTGGGTGGAGTTTCCATGTTCTCGCTGTGTCCGCGTGGGTTTCCTCTGGGTTCTCCGGTTTCCTCTCACAGTCCAAAAATATGAATCAAGTCAATTGAGTTCTCCAAATTGCCTCATATAGAGTGTGTGTGTGTGAGTGAGTGTGTGCCCAGTAATAGATTGGCGCCCTGTCCTGGGTCTATCTGCCCAGCGCCTGAAACGTTCTCCTCTGGATGGGGAACCCCCCCCCACCGCGACAGTAATAGAGGATAAAGCTGAAGATAATGGATAGACGGATGGAATATGAAGCAAATTCTGGGTTCAGACTCATGCGCTTTGTGACGATGCGCTGTTGTTAAAAAGGCTTCAGAAATCAATTATATTAAACTTTTATTTCTCCCATGTCCCCCCTTACAGCATCCATACATCCATTATCTTCCGCTTTATCCTCTATTAGGGTTGCGGGGGGGTTCCTCATGCCCATCCAGGGGAGAACATTTCGGGCGCTGGGCAGCTACACCCTGGACAGGACACCAATCCATCGCTGGGCACCCCTTACAGCATGCTTTATAAAACATGTGATGATTGAGGGGCGGCACGATGGCTTAGTGGTTTCGCATGTTCTCCTCTCAGCACTAGGGATTCCCGGTTCGAATCCCAATCTGGGTGGAGTTTCCATGTTCTCCCCGTGTCCACGTGGGTCTCCTCCAGGTGAACATGGAAAACATGAATCAAGTCAATTGAGTTCTCCAAATTGCCCCATATAGAGTGTGTCTAAGTAAGTGAGTGTGTGCCCAGCGATAGATTGGCATCCTGTCCTGGGTGTATCTGCCCAGCGCCTGAAATGTTCTCCTCTGGATGGGCATGGGAAACCCCCCTCCATGACCCTAATAGAGGATAAGGCTGAAGATAATGGATGAATGAATGGAATATGAAGCAAATTCTGGGTTCAGACTCAGAACGCAGAACAAAAGTTGCTTTGTGACGACGATCTGTTGTTAAAAAGGCTTCAGAAATCAATTATATTAAACTTTTATTTCTTCCATGTCCCCCTTAGAGCACGTTTTAGAAAAAATTTAAGGATTGGTTCTTTGAAAACTATTTTTTAAGCTATTTTTAAAGCTCTGCTCAAGACTTTTCTTTTTTTTAAAAAATCATATAATTGTTGATGCATTGATACATACATAATATTGACTGATTTTTTTTAGTGTTGAATGTTTGCTATTGTTGTGGCACTTTGAGATTTTACAAAATGAAAAGTGCGTTACAAATAAAATCTATTATTATTATTATGATTATTATTATTGGGGTGGCACGTGGCTTAGTGATTAGCATGTTCTCCTCTCAGTGCTAGGGATTCCCAGTTTGAATCCCTATCTGGTTGGAGTTTCCATGTTCTCCCCGTGTCCGCGTGAGTTTCCTCCGGGTTCTCCGGTTTTCTCCCACAGTCCAAAAACATGGATCAAGTCAATTGAATTCTCAAAATTGCCCCATATAGAGTGTGTCTGTGTGAGTGAGTGTGTGCCCAGCGATAGATTGGCGCCCTGTCCTGGGTCTATCTGTCCAGCGCCCGAGACGTTCTCCCCTGGATGGGCATGGGGAACCCCCCCACCGCGACCCTAATAGAGGATAAAGCGGGAGATAATGGATGAATGAATTATTATTATTATTATTTAATTTTTTTTACCAATGAACTCAGCCACAGAATCATGCTCGCCCTCTGTACGTATGGTTCCAGCGATGCTGTCATTTTCCAAGATCGGTAGAAACAGCTGGACGAAATCAGAGGTATAGGGAGGAGCAACCACGTCCAAAACCTTCAAAGCATTAAAGGCAAAACTGTTAATAACTGACCGAGTGGTGGGCATGTTATAAAAACCTATTCTGACAAAGTTTCTTATAAAGTTATAATAACTACCTCTGTCACAAAGTATCTAATGAGTGAGATGTCCGTGTTGAGTTTCTCCAGACATTTACGAATGTAGCTGACAACCGGCAGGACGAAGCCTCGACTTAAAAGGTGAACCATGCGATCGAGTAAAGTCTTCTTTAACTCCATCTATGATAAATAAAAGTAATAAACAGTCATAAAGGGATCCATTTTGCCTACTGTACTTACACATAGAGAAATGCATCCTCCACATTTACATTACATTTGGGTCTGGGTGAAGTTTCCATGTTCTCCCTGTGTCCGCGTGGGTTTCCTCCGGGTTCTCCGGTTTCCTCCCACAGTCCAAAAACATGGATCAAGTTAATTGAATTCTCCAAATTGCCCCATATAGAGTGTGTGTGTGTGAGTGAGTGTGTGCCCAGCGATGGATAGGCGCCCTGTCCTGGGTCTATCTGCCCAGCGCCCGAGACGTTCTCCCCTGGATGGGCATGGGGAACCCCCCCACGACCCTAATAGAGGATAAGGGGGATAATAATGAATGAATGATGGACTTACAAGGTGAGCACAGGGTTCATCACAACATTCCTGCAGCAATGAGGGTTAAGGGTCTTGCTCAACGCCCTAACCACTGAGCTACTTTGCCCCATTTAACCCATCCGTGCAGTGAAACACACAGTGTGTGAAGTGAACACATGTTGTGCCCGGAGTGGTGGGCAGCCCTGTATGATGCCCAGGGAGAACCTGGGGTTAGATGACTTGCCTAAAGTGCATCAGTCATAGTACATGGTGGGACCGGGAATCAAACCAGCAACCTTCAGGTCACAAGACCAGTTCCTCAAACACAAACCTATGGCTGTCCCAAACAAAGCTCTGGATGGCACGGTGGCTTAGTGGTTGGCACGTTCGCCTCTCAGCATTAGGGATTCCCGGTTCAAATCCCAATCCAGAACATGGTGGAGTTTCCATGTTCTCCCTGTGTCCGAGTGGGTTTCCTCCGGGTTCTCCGGTTTCCTCCCACAGTCCAAAAACATGGAATTGAATTCTCCAAATTGCCCCATATAGAGTGTGTGTGTGTGAGTGAGTGTGTGCCTAGTGATAGATTGACGTCCTGTCCTGGGTGTATCTACCCAGCACCCGAAACGTTCTCCCCTGGATGGGCATGGGGAACCCCCCCCACGACCCTAATAGAGGATAAAGCAGAAGATAATGGATGGATGGATGAAAGCTCTGTATTACTGTGTGTGTGTGTGTGTGTGTGGCATGGCAGCTCAGTGGTTGGGGTGTTGGTCTATCAATCTGATGGTTGTGGGTTCAAATCCCAGGTCCACTGAAGTTACCAATGTGGGTCCTTGAGCAAGACCCTTAACCCTCATTGCTGCAGAGATGTTGTGATGAACCCTGTGCTCACCTTGGAAGTCGCTTTGGACAAAAGCGTCCAATAAATGACCAAATGTAATGTAAATAACCAAATGTGTGTCTGTGTGTGTGTGTGTGTGTGTGTGTGTGTGTGTGTATACACACCTGTTCCATGACATCCAGCTGGGAATGCTCAGTTTCAAAGAGTTTGACCAGCAGGTGTAAAACCAGTGGATGAAGAAGCTGATGGCACGTACTGATCTGATGATAAACACGTTAGATGTTAAACCTGCACCGGATTTACTAAGCAGTTTGTTTTATTTATTGTTCGATTGTAAAATCAATCGACGGATTTTTACTTCGTCCAGTAAAGCCAGGTGGATGGGCGTGTGGTCTGTCTGCAGCTGGAAGTAACGCGGTTCTGACACCGTCCAATCAACCCACTTCAACACACCCATCGCCACGACTGGAAACCTGAGGCGAGCAAAAACACACAACGGTGTACAATTTATAATCTGCAGTCATCTTCACACCTTACATTTACATTCAGTCATTCAGCCGACACTTTTATCCAAAGAGACTTACAAATGAGAACACCACAAGTCAGAAGTTATGGAGAAAACCAACTATACTGTAAATTCATCAAACCTGATTGTTATTTGATGCTGCGCCCCCCCCCCCCCCCATTTTTTTATTTTATTTTATTTATTTTTTTTTTTACAACAGGTATTTGTTAAAGAGATGCGTCTTAAGTACTTTCTTCAAAATGCTTAGTGACTCCGCCTTACGGACAGAGTTGGGAAGATGGTTCCACCATTTTGCAGTGGTGAACGCCACGGAGTGAGAATGAGCTCCTCGGTGAGGTGGAACCACCAGGGGGCAATCATCACTAGAGCGAAGTGAACGAGTCGGAGTGGATTTTATAAAGATAGAGTGAAGGTAGGAGGGGGCAGATCCAGAAATGGTTCTGTAGATCAGAGTCAATGGAGGGAAGTGAGTAATGGAATGACATGAGTTCTGTTGGGTGGTTGAATACGAGTCGAGCTGCAGAGTTTTGAATCAGTTGAAGAGGTCTGATTGTGGAAGCTGGGATACCGGCAACCTTGTTGTTTGCGCCACCTACTGTCAATGTTCTCGATTCCACTTTCTGTAAAGATGGACTTTGTAGTTCTCCGATTCCAGACTGTAGTCCATCTGTTTGTGTTCTACAGTACATACTGTGTACTCTGTTCTGATGGTCAGGACCCCCATAGTACCACCACAGAGCAGGGGTTATTGGGTGGGTGCATTATTCCTATCCCAGCAGTGTCACTGAGGTGTTTGAATGAAACAAGGCATGGTAGCTCAGTGGTTGGGGTGTTGGTCTATCAACCTGAAGGTTGTGGGTTCAAATCCCAGGTCCACTGAAGTTACCAATGTGGGTCCTTGAGTAAGACCTTTAACCCTCATTGCTGCAGGGATGTTGTGATGAACCCTGTGTTCACCTTGGAAGTCGCTTTGGATAAAAGCGTCTAATAAATGACCAAATGCAAATTCCAAATTAAACTCCAGCAGCACTGCTGCACTAAAACCCCCTCACCACATCGGTGTCACATCGGTACAGAACTGACCATAAACAATCCACCACCCAAATGATACCTGTTCTGTGATGCTCCTGACCAACAGAGAACAGAGAACCAACAGGGGACGAACAACAACAAAGAACACAGATGGACTACAGTCTGTGATTATAGAACTACATCTATATGTTTATTCATTCATTCATTATCTTCCACTTTATCCTCTATTAGGGTCGCGGGGGGGGGTTCCCCATGCCCATCCAGGGGAGAACGTCTCGGGCGCTGGGCAGATAGACCCAGGACAGGGCGCCAATCTATCACTGGGCACACACTCACTCACTCACACACACACTCTATATGGGGCAATTTTTGAGAATTCAATTGACTTGATCCATGTTTTTGGACTGTGGGAGAACCGGAGAACCTGGAGGAAACCCACACGGACACGGGGAGAACATGGAAACTCCACCCAGATTGTGATTCGAACCGGGAATCCCTAGAGCTGAGAGGAGAACGTGCTAACCACTAAGCCACCGTGCCGCCCATCTAGATGTTACGTGGAGAAAATAGACAATGGAGCAAAGGGGCGTGTCCAAATGTTTGACTGTACTGTATTATATATATACATATATATATATATATATAAGGCGGCACGGTGGCTTAGTGGTTGGCATGTTCTCCTCTCAGCGCTAGGGATTCCCGGTTCGAATCCCCATCTGGGTGGAGTTTCCATGTTCTCCCCGTGTCTGCGTGGGTTTCCTCCGGGTTCTCCGGTTTCCTCCCACAGTCCAAAAACATGGAACAAGTTAATTGAATTCTTAAAATTGCCCCCTATAGTGTGTGTCTGTGTGAGTGAGTGTGTGCCCAGCGATGGATTGGCGCACTGTCCTGGGTCTATCTGCCCAGCGCCCAAAATGTTCTCCCCTGGATGGGCATGGGGAACCCCCCCGCGACCCTAATAGAGGAAAAGCGGAAGATAATGAATGAATATATATATATAATGCATGTGTTTGTTTTATTTATTATAGTAAATCTGTAAATACCTGATACATTGGTACAACGTGCTGAGTTCTGCCACTAGCTCTGTAGCCCCCTTATTCTCATTACAGCACAGATTATGGACCGTCTCGATAGCTTTGGAGGTGGACTTCAGCTCATCTTTATTGATATTCACTCGCTTATTCTACAAAAAAAAAAAAGAAACACACAATGATGCAAAGACGTTTTGTGGAACCCATACGTTTCAAAAAAGATTTGTTTTAAAACCTCTTCATGATAAGATCATACAGGCATTACATATTTTGTATTTATAAGTTCTTATACAGGTGGCTTAGTGTTTAGCATGTTCTCCTCTCAGCACTAGGGATTCCTGGTTCGAATCCCCATCTGGGTGGAGTTTCCATGTTCTCCCCGTTTATGCATGGGTTTCCTCCGGGTTCTCCGGTTTCCTCCCACAGTCCAAACACATGGATCAAGTCAAATTAATTGCCCCATATAGAGTGTGTGTGTGTGTGTGTGTGTGTGTGTACAGTCCTGGGTGTGTCTGCCCAGCGTCCGAAATGTTATCCCCTGGATGGGCATGGGGAACCCCCCCGCGACCCTAAAAGAGGATAAAGCGGAAGATAATGAATGAAAAAAAGTTCTTATACATACTTAGATCCTGCCTCAAGTGGAGGAGTTTAAGGTTCTCGGGGTCTTGTGATGGTAAGATGGAGCGCGAGTTTGACAGACGGATGGGGGCGGGGTCAGCAGTGATGCGGACTCTATACCGGTCTGTTGTGGTGAAGAAGGAGCTGAGCCATAAGGCACGGCTCTCGATTTACCACACGATCTACGTTCTGACCCTCAGCTATGGTCATGAGCTTTGAGTAATGACCGAAAGAACCCGAGATGGGTTCTCTCCGCAGGGTGGCTGGGCTCTCCCTTAGAGACAGGGTGAGAAGCTCGGTCATCCGGGAGAGACTCGGAGTGGAGCCGCTACTCCTCTACATCGAAAGCAGCCAGTTGAGGTGATTGGGGCACCTGGTAAGGATGCCTCCTGGACGCCTCCCTAGGGAGGTGTTCCAGGCAAGTCCAGCTGGAAGGAGACCCCGGGGACGACCCAGGACACGGTGGAGGGATTATATCTCTCAGCTGGTCTGGGAACGCCTCGGGGTTCCCCCAATCGAGCTGGTGGAGGTGGCTGGGGCGAGGGAGGTCTGGGTCTCCCTACTTCGGTTGCTGCCCCCGCGACCCGAACCCCGGACAAGCAGAAGATAATGGATGGATGGATGGAAGTTCTCATACATCTTTGTGAAAGCTTTATATAAAAGCAAATAAAAAAAAAATCTATTTTTAACTCACCTTCTTCCAGGTTTCCACCACACTGGCTGAATAGGCAAGGATGTGAATGTATTTGTGTTTGTGGTCCTGGTTAATTTTGGCTCCAGGCTTAAAAAGAGACTGCATGAACAGATCCAAGAAGGCTGGAACACGGATCTGTGGGGGGAGAGGGTGGGGTTCGTTTTAGAGACCATTTAAAACACCCCAACTGGCAGGAAATCATCAACAAAGAACATCAGAAATAGAAACAAATAAAAAAAAAATAGTACCATAAATTATAAGTTATAGTGGCGGCATGGTGGCTTAGTGTTTAGCATGTTCTCCTCTTAGTGGTTGGCATGTTCTCCTCTCAGCGCTAGGGATTCCCGGTTCATATCCCAATCTGGGTAGAGTTTCCATGTCCTCCCCGTGTCCGCATGGGTTCTCCGGTTTCCTCCCACAGTCCAAAAACATGGATCGTCGATTGAATTTCTCCAAATTGCCCCATATAGAGTGTGTCTGTGTGAGTGAGTGTGTGATAGATTGCCCCCCTGTCCTGGGTGTATCTGCCCAGTGTCTGAGACGCTTTCCCCTGGATGGGCATTTGGGGGGGGGGGGGCTCGCTTGCAGAGATCGCGATTCAAAATGAATCACATTGTGTGTGAAAGTACCGTATTTTCCGGACCATAATGCGCACTGTATTATAAGGCGCAGTCTGAATTACGGGGTCTACTTCTGTACGGCAGCGTGTTATAAGGCTCTTGCTAAAACATACGATCTACAAGAAAAGTAAAGGATGCAAAACGGTGATTTATAATTGAAGTTTATTCTACTACTTAATAAAACACATTATTTTAATCTCTCTTCTCCCACAAATCCATCAACGTCCTCGTCTTCTGTGTCTGAATTAAAAAGCTGGTTCACTATCCAGCACTCCGGTGTCCCTCTCATCAATGTCCGAGTTCGTCTCGTCTCCAGGCGGCTGTTCAGCGATGATGCTGTCTTTCCCGAAAGCTCGGACGACGGTTACAGCAGAAACCTCAGCCCAGGCGTCCACCATCCATTCACAGACGGTGGTGTAAGTCACCCGCCGCTGCCTCCTGAGTTTTAGTAAACGTGTGTTCCCCGTCTATCATCCATCGCTCCCACGCCGCCCGCAACTTTACTTTAAACGCCCCGTTTACACCAATGTCCAGCGGGCGGAGTTCTTTATTTAATCCTCCCGGAATGACGGCGAGCTCCCAATACATTTTCTTCACTCTGCTTTTCTGTGAGATGAGCGCACATGGAGTCACAGATCAGCAGGGCGGCGATGTGTGGAAAACACCACCCAGTCGCACAACAATACTTTTATAGAATTTGGAACTCAGTACACGTATAAGACGCACCGGATTATAAGGCGCACGTCCGATTTCTGGAAACATATTAGGCTTTTAGGTGCGCCTTATAGTCCGGAAAATACGGTACGTACGCGCGTGTGTGCGTGTATGAGCGCTTCCGCGATCGACCGGACACCCTCTTCATGATCGACCGGTGGATTACAATCGACGTATTGAGCACCCCTGGTGTAGACTGTGGATCTGATTCTCTGTACAAATGCATTCATTCATTCATTCATTATCTTCCGCTTATCCTCTATTAGGGTCGCGGTGGGGTTCCCCATGCCCATCCAGGGGTGAACGTCTCGGGCACTGGGCAAATAGACCCAGGACAGGGCGCCAATCCATCGCTGGGCACTCACTCACACATACATACACACTCTATATGGGGCAATTTTGAGAATTCAATTAACTTGATCCATGTTTTTGGACTGTGGGAGGAAACCGGAGAACCCGGAGGAAACCCACGCAGACACGGGGAGAACATGGAAACTCCACCCAGATGGGGATTCGAACCGGGAATCCCTAGCGCTGAGAGGCGAATGTGCTAACCACTAAGCCACCGTGCCGCCTGTACAAATGCAGTCAGGTTTAATAGTGTTCAGTTCTATTCAGTGTTCTGTGGTGTTGAACACACGTCTGTGTTGATGATCCACCACCGAGATAGAGACCGACGTCTGAGTGTTAACGTCTGGAGGTTGTTTTCAGTCAGCGGTGCACCTGGGTTTTAGCGCCAGAAATGTACCTTGAGACGGTCACACCCATCAAGAGGGATATATTCACACGCAGCGCTGCTATTTAAACGCAACAGGAAAATAGGCTGTTGGCGGGGATGTAAGATAGTAATAAACATCGTGACACACCCTGCGCAGGGTGTGAGATGGGATCCTAAATCTTTAATAAGCCTATAAAGCCATATTCAGTTCTATGTTTCATTTCCATTTGGTCGTTTTTTGGATGCTTTTATCCAAAGTGACTTACAAGGTGAACACAGGGTTCATCACAACATCCCTGCAGCAATGAGGGTTAAGGGTCTTGCTCAAGGACCCACATTGGTAACTTCAGTGGACCTGGGATTTGAACCCTCAACCTTCAGATTGATAGCCCAACGCCCTGACCACTGAGCTACCAGGCCTGAATGCCTTTTAGAGAGGGGCATTTGCTTAATGCTATTGGGTTTATGTAAATAAACCCAAAAATCGGTCTAATGAAAAGAAGACAATTCCATCGCAGTGTAAAGTAAAAATCATCCATCCATTATCTTCTGCTTTATCCTCTATTAGGGTCGCGGTGGGGTTCCCCATGCCCATCCAGGGGAGAACGTTTCGGGCGCTGGGCAGATAGACCCAGGACAGGGCGCTGTCACTGGGCACACGCACACTCACTCACACAGACACACTCTATATGGGGCAATTTGGAGAACTCAATTGACTTGTTCCATGTTTTTGGACTGTGGGAGGAAACTGAAGAACCCGGAGGAAACCCACGCGGACACGGGGAGAACATGGAAACTCCAACCAGATGGGGATTCGAACCGGGAATCCCCAGCGCTGAGAGGAGAACATGCCAACCCCTAAGCCACCGTGCCACCCAAGTAAAAATCATCTCCTAGTAAAATGTGTATTAAATGCCACTGACCAGTTCGACAGGAGGCGGGTCCATGCTGCTGAACATCTTAAAAAGCACCGTTATATCAGCGGGATTCAGAGCCCCTTTAGACAACATCGCACCGAGGGCCTGGCAGGCACGGGGGTATGCTGCCGCTGTCCCTAATGCCAATGTGATCTGACTTGCATCGTGGCCACTAAACAAAATATATATTCCAAAATGAAATGATTAGAATGTGTTTGATAGCAGGGTTTATAAAGGACACCAGAAGACATCAATCAGCACCTCTGGAGGGCAAATTTCTGCACTTCCTGCCCTATGCGGCGTACGGCCGATCCACCCTGTTCTTCTTGAGCCAGAATGGACATCATGGCCTGAGCAAACAGGTACGTGTGCTCACCGTGACACACCATCTTCTGCATGACATGCACAAACAACACGTGTTAATAAAATATAGTTTTAAAAAAGAAAACACAGGAGAGAATCTCACAGAGAATCACAAAAATTGGACCAGTCAAGCTTTTGCCACGCCCATTTTTTCCTCCATTGTATGTCCTCCACTTACCATATAGATGGACTTTGTAATTCTATAATTCCAGACTGTAGTCCATCTGTGTTCTTTGTTGTTGTTTGTCCCCTGTTGGTTCTCTGTTGGTCAGCACCATCACAGAACAGGTATCATTTGGGTGGTGGATTGTTTATGGTCAGTTCTGCAGTGACACTGATGTGGTGAGGGGGTTTTAGTGCAGCAGTGCTGCTGGAGGTTCATTTCTCCACCTCAGTCACACTGCTGGGATAGGACTAATCTATTTATTATCTTCTGCTTTATCCTCTATTAGGGTAGCGGGGGGGGTTCCCCATGCCCATCTAGGGGAGAACGTTTCAGGCGTTGGACAGATAGACCCAGGACAGGGGGGCAATCTATCGCAGGGCACACACTCACTCACACAGACACACTCTATAGGGGCAATTTGGAGAACTCAATTGACTTGATCCATGTTTTTGGACTGTGGGAGGAAACCGGAGAACCCGGAGGAAACCCACACGGACACGGGGAGAACATGGAAACTCACACAGACACACTCTATATGGGGCAATTTGGAGAATTCAATTGACCTTGATCCATGTTTTTGACCTTGATTGACCAATCTATCGCGGGGCACACACTCACTCACACAGACACACTCTATAGGGGCAATTTGGAGAACTCAATTGACTTGATCTATGTTTTTGGACTGTGGGAGGAAACCGCAGAACCTGGAGGAAACCCACACGGACACAGGGAGAACATGGAAACTCCACCCAGATCGGGATTCGAACCAGAAACCCCTAGCGCTGAGAGGAGAACATGCCAAACACTAAGCCACCGGGATAGAAATAATGCACCAACCCAATAACCCCTGCTCTGTGGTGGTACTATTGGGGTTCTGATCATCAGAACAGAGTACACAGTATGTACTGTAGAACACAAACAGATGGACTACAGTCTGGAATTGGAGAACTACAAAGTCCATCTTTACAGAAAGTGGAGCAAAAAGGGGGCGTGTTCAAACTTCCACCTGGTACTGTGTGTTATTACAATTGTGTAGTGTGTCGGACAAAACGTACAGCAAATTCTGGCAGGTTTTTCTCGAGATTTTGTTCTCCACCATCGAGCAGCGTGGAAAGAGACGTGCGCAAAACCCGGGAGAAGACCTCCAGCTGCTGGCAGGCTGTCGAAACGCTAGTGATCTCTCCCTGGTATCCAGCATCGGAGATCAGCTGACGAAAGAAACAGAGAGAAGCAACATTTAATATTTAAATAACGATATTCGAAGAACTTCTCACCTCATTTCCATCACATTTGGTCATTTATTGGACGCTTTTATCCAAAGTGACTTACAAGGTGAGCACAGGGTTCATCACAACATCCCTGCAGCAATGAGGGTTAAGGGTCTCACTCAAAGACCCACACTGGTAACTTCAGTGGACCTGGGATTTGAACCCCCAACCTTCAGATTCATAACCCAACGCCCCAACCACTGAGCTACCACACCCTGTAGACGGACTTTGTAGTTCTATAATTCCAGACTGTAGTCTATCTGTGTTCTTTGTTGTCGTTAGTCCCCGGTTGGTTCTCTGTTCTCTGTTGGTCAGGATCGTCACAGAACAGGTAAAATAATACTATATATAATAATAATATCCTCTACTAGGGTCGCGGGGGGTTCCCCATACCCATCCAGTGGAGAATGTTTCGGGTGCTGGGCAGATACACCCAGGACAGGATGCCAATCACTGGACACACACTCACTCACACAGACACACTCTATATGGGGCAATTTGGAGAATTCAATTGACTCGATCCCTGTTTTTGGACTGTAGGAGAAAACCGGAGAACCCGCAGGAAACCCACGCGGACACGGGGAGAACATGGAAACTCCACCCAGATAGGGATTCTACTATATATAATAATAATTCATTCATTCATTATCTCCTGCTTTATCCTCTATTAGGGTCACGGTGGGGTTCCCCATGCCCATCCAGGGGAGAACGTCTCGGGCGCTGGGCAGATAGACCCGGGACAGGGCACCAATCCATCGCTGGGCACACACTTACTCACACAGACACACTCTATATGGGGCAATTTGGAGAATTCAATTGACTTGATCCATGTTTTTGGACTGTGGGAGGAAACCGGAGAACCCGGAGGAAACCCACGCAGACACGGGGAGAACATGGAAACTCCACCCAGATAGGGATTCTAATATATATATATATATATAATAATAATATAATTAATTTGGGTGGTGGATTGTTTATTGTCAGTTCTGAGGGGGTTTTAGTGCAACAGTGCTGCTGGAGTTTCATTTGTCATTTCCATCACATTTGGTCATTTATTGGACGCTTTTATCCAAAGCGACTTCCAAGGTGAACACAGGGTTCATCACAACATCCCTGCAGCAATGAGGGTTAAGGGTCTTACTCAAGGATCCACATTGGTAACTCAGTGGACCTGGGATTTGAACCCCCAACCTTCAGATTGATAGCCCAACACCCTGACCACTGAGCTACCACGCCCTCATAAACTGACGTCAGCATGTCAGCAGTTCAGCATCTCCTACCTTGACTGTGAAGTTGAGCATCAAGCAGTCAGGATGAGCCTCCGCCAGTTTGTAAAACAGATCTCTCCATGTGGTGTGAGCGATCATCTGCTCCAGCCACGATGGGGTCTGAAACAAGGCACAGTGCCAAGCTTTAAGCCAAACCGTGGAAAGCAGTTGTATAATTATAAATAAATCACGGGAAAGGGGTGTTATTCAGTACAGTCACATAGCCTTGAGTGTCTTATTGCTTTTATAAAACTATAAATTATATATTATATATATTTTTTTATAAAACTATAATAAAAAAATAAGATTTGATTCATAAATGAGTTTGTTGAAGGCAAAAGTGTGAATAATATGATCTTCAGCGACATCAAGATTCAAGAAAATTTTATTATCATTAATATCACATGGGGGCAGCACGCTGGCTTAGTGGTTGGCATGTTCTCCTCTCAGCGCTAGGGATTCCGGTTCGAATCCCCATCTGGGTGGAGTTTCCATGTTCTCCCCGTGTCTGCGTGGGTTTCCTCCGGGTTCTCCGGTTTCCTCCCACAGTCCAAAAACATGGTTTAAGTCAACTGAATTCTCCAAATTGCCCCATATAGAGTGTGTCTGTGTGTGTGAGTGTGTGTCAGTGATAGATTGGCGCCCTGTCCTGGGTGTATCTGCCCAGCACCCGAAACGTTCTCCCCTGGATGGGCATGGGGAACCCCCCCACGATCCTAATAGAGGATAAAGCGGAAGATAATGGATGAATGAATTAATATCACATGGGGGCGGCACAGTGGCTTAGTGGTTGGCATGTTCTCCTCTCAGCGCTAGGGATTCCCGGTTCAAATCCCCATCTGGGTGGAGTTTCCATGTTCTCTCAGTGTCCGCATGGGTTTCCTCCGGGTTCTCCGGTTTCCTCCCACAGTCCAAAAACATGGATCAAGATCAATTGAGTTCTCCAAATTGCCCCCTATAGAGTGTGTCTGTGTGAGTGAGTGTGTGCCCAGCGATAGATTGGTGTCCTGTCCTGGGTCAATCTGCCCAGTGCCCGAGACGTTCTCCCCTGGATGGGCATGGGGAACCCCCCCCACCCTGCGACCCTAGTATAGGATAGAGTGGAAAATAATGAATGAATGAATATACAACTACAAATAGTAGTTTATCTAGTCTGTTTTTTAAAGTGAACACTGATCTCTAATCAAAGACTGCCATCTAGTGGCCAAATTACAGGTTTAGCGTTGATTTCTTATCGGCTCACTGTTTATATTAATCTGTTTTTTATATTTAAATATTTTTATTGTATATCACACATATATGAAGTGCTCAGAGGTGTGTGTTATTGTCAACGATGTCACAGATGGACAAACGGCTCAGCCAATCGGATTCAAGCACCGTTTTCTAACCAGCAAAAACGGTCTGAACATTAATCAGTGCCGGTACCTCTCCCTCCACTGTGAATATAGAATCAGCTTTTTGAGGGTCGAAGTGTTTAATAAGGAGACTTTTAAGATGGTTCTCCACTCTTTCTTGCACCTGAGATGGTTCCACACCTAAACACACACACACACACACACACACACACACACACACACACACACACACACACACACACACACACACACACACACACACACACATTAACAATAGGCTGGTGAAATGAAACTCTCTCCAGCAATATCAATTCCATGCAGAAAAACATTCTATGACATCATGCAGACTTTCATACATGAAAATTATAAGTTCAAACTAAATTACTATTGTAATTATAATTGCATACCACCTCTGGATTAAGTTTAATTAATTCATTAAGTATAATACTGTATATTATTTTCTACAGAATACACATAGGGATAAATACCAATAAGGTAAATCTTTTTTTTTTTTACTTTTAATATTCCTTATATATAGGCGGCACGATGGCTTAGTGGTTACATGTTCTCTTCTCAGCGCTTGGGATTCCTGGTTCGAATCCCAATCTGGGTGGAGTTTCCATGTTCACCCCGTGTCCACGTGGGTTTCCTCCGGGTTCTCCGGTTTCCTTCCACAGTCCAAAAACATGGATCAAGTCAAATGAGTTCTCCAAATTGCCCCATATAGAGTGTCTGTGTGAGTGAGTGTGTGTCCAGTGATAGATTGGTGTCCTGTCCTGGGTCTATCTGCCCAGCGACCGAAACGTTCTCCCCTGGATGGGCATGGGGAACCCCCCCCGCGACCCTAATAGAGGATAAAGCAGGAGATAATGAATGAATGAATGAATGAATAAATTCCTTATAGATGGACGGCACGGTGGCTTTGTCATTAGCATGTTCTCCTCTCAGCACTAGAGAGTTTCCATGTCCTCCCCGTGTCTGCGTGGGTTTCCTCCGGGTTCTCCGGTTTCCTCCCACACTCCAAAAACATGGATCAATGTCAATTGATTTCTCCAAATTGCCCCATATAGAGTGTGTCTGTGTGAGTGAGTGTGTGTCCAGCGATAGATTGGCGTCCTGTCCTGGGTGTATCTGCCCAGCGACCGAAACCTTCTCCCCCGGATGGACATGGGGAACCCCCCCTGCGACCCTAATAGAGGATAAAGTGGAAGATAATGGATGGATGGATTCCTTATAGATTCTTACCCATCTGAATGAGCCACTCAGCCAGAAGGTTCACAGTTTGGGCGACGGCTGAATAATTTTCCGATAGAAGCTGAATGACATGTTCAGGGGAACCGCCTGCCTGGAAATACCTGAACAGAAACACACATACAACATTAAAGGCTTACTTAACCTGTCTCACCAAGGTCCCTTCAGAATCTCTATCTACTCTTGATTATGGGATGGCACAGTGTAGTCGGCAGCATGCAGTTTTCAGACAGTCACATGACTGTCTTGTGGTGAAAAGGGATGTCATTCTTAATTTCTTGGTAAAAACGCACCTATCATTTATACAGCTACACAAGTAACACTCACGATTTCAGCGTGTTAAACACTGTGGGCTCCATAATGAAGTCTCTGCTGGAGAACTTTTGTAAACACTCTTCCTGTACTTTATCATCAGCTTCAGCATCTGGAAAACTGCCCTCCTCCTGAAGAACAGAACAGAATCCATTAAACTTTAACTCCATCACATATTATTATACCCATCCATCCATCCATTATCTTCCGCTTTATCCTCTATTAGGGTCACGGGGGGGGGGGGTGGTTCCCCATGCCCATCCAGGGGAGAACGTCTCGGGCGCTGGGCAGATACACCCAGGACAGGGCGCCAATCTATCGCTGGGCACACACTCACTCACTCAAACACACTCTATATGGGGCAATTTGGAGAATTCAATTGACCTTGATCCATGTTTTTGGACTGTGGGAGGAAACCGGAGAACCCAGAGGAAACCCACGCGGACACGGGGAAAACATGGAAACTCCACCCAGATTGGGATTCTAACTGGGAAACCCTAGTGCTGAGAGGAGAACATGCTAAACACTAAGCCAGCGTGCCGCCCACCAACCGCGTTTCATTTCACAGTTAAATATTAACATTATTATTTTCTTTTTGTATGAATGAGACTCATTTCGTTCGGTTTAAACGACATCAGAATGAAATCTGAAAGTTTATAAGATTAAAACTCGCGTTTTTTAATTTTATTTTGAAGTTTTAATGAAGTTTTCGGAATAAATCGAATATGCAAAGCTTTAAGGTCAAAACGACACCGACCATGTGAGCGTCGTGTCCATCCCAGTCTCCCACGCTGCTGAAATATTCCTCTTCCATCATTAATCTGCAAAAATTAAGATTTAATTTAATTTCTAATGACACACAGAGACACAACAAACAGCGCGCGAGTAACGCGTCATTCAACTGCGTCCCGCCATCGCAACGAAATACTGCCCCCTCTGGGCTGGAAGAGAACAATACCCCACCCCCCCAGTCAGAATCAGAATCAGAATCAGAATCAATTAGAAACAGAATCAGAATCAATCAGAATCAGAATGCTTTATTAATTCCTGAGGGGGGAAAATTGCAGTTTTTATAGATGCCCCAGGGCGGCACGGTGGCTTAGTGTTTAGCATGTTCTCCTCTCAGCGCTAGGGATTCCAGGTTCGAATTCCAATCTGGGTGGAGTTTGCATGTTCTCCCCGTGTCCGTGTGGGTTTCCTCCGGGTTCTCCGGTTTCCTCCCACAGTCCAAAAACATGGATCAAGTCAATTGAGTTCTCCAAAATTGCCCCATATAGAGTGTGTGTGTGTGAGTGAGTGTGTGTTCAGTGATAGATTGGCGCCCTGTCCTGGGTGTATCTGCCCAGCACCCGAAACGTTCTCCCCTGGATGGGGATGGGGAACCCCCCCACGACCCTGATATAGGATAAAGCGGAAGATAATGAATGAATGAATGAATATTTACAGTAGAATAAAAAAATAACAATAAGCACAATAAAATTCAACTAAAAATACAAAAAAATACAGAATAAAATAACCTCCATTATCTTCCACTTGATCCTCTACAGTACTATGGGTTCCCCATGCCCAATTAGGGGAGAACAGTTCAGGAGCTGGGCAGATTCACCCAGGAGAGGGGCGCCAATCTATCTCTGGGCACACACAGACACACACTATAAGGGGCAATTTAGAGTATTTAATTGACCTTAAATCCATGTTTTTGGAGTGTGGGAGAAAACCGGAGAACCCGGAGTAAACCCACGTGAACATGTGGCGAACAAGGAAACTCCTCTCAGGTCGCGGTTCGAACCTGGATTCTCAGCGCTGACCTTTATACAGAACTAAAAGTTAGGCCACGCCCCCTTCTTGCTCCATTGTCTATTTCCTCCACTTACCATATAGATGGGCTTTATAGTTTTATAATTACAGACTGTAGGTGCAATTCTTTTTTAAGGTGCAGATATTATAGGTTGCAGCTAAATGATAATGAATAGATGAAACAGTGGCTTAGTGGTCAGTACGTTCGCCTCTCTGTGCTAGGGATTCCCGGTTTTCCCGGAGTTTCCATGTTCTCCCCGTGTCCATGTGGGTTTCCTCCGAGTTCTCCGGTTTCCTCCCACAGTCCAAAAGCATGGATCAAGTCATTTAAATTTTCCAAATTGCCCCATATAGAGTGTGTGTGTGTGTGTGTGTGTGTGTGTGTGTGTGTGTGTGTGTGTGTGTGTGAGTGTGTGCCCAGTAATATATTGGCGCCCTGTCCTGGGTGTATCTGCCCAGCTCCCGAAACTTTCTCCCCTGGATGTACATGGGGAACCCCCCAATTGAATTCTCCAAATTGCCCCCTATAGAGTCTATGTGAGTGTGTGTCCAGCGAGAGATTGGCGTCCTGTCCTGGGTGTCTCTGCCCAGCGCCCGAAACGTTCTCCCCTGGATGGGCACGGGGAACCCCCCAATTGAGTTCTTCAAATTTCCTATATAGAGTGTGTCTGTGTGAGTAAGTGTGTGCCCAGTAATATATTGGCGCCCTATTCTGGGTGTATCTGCCCAGTGCCCAAAACTTTCTCCCTTGGATGGGCATGGGGCACCCCCCATTGAATACTCCAAATTGCCCACTATAGAGTATGTGTTAGTGAGTGTGTGCCCAGCGATAGATGGGTGTCCTGTCCTGGGTGTATCTGCCCAGCACCGAAACGTTCTCCCCTGGATGTGCATGGGGAACCCCCCAATTGAATTCTCCAAATTGCCCCCTATAGAGTCTATGTGGGGCGGCACGGTGGTTTAGTGGTTGGCATGTTCTCCTCTCAGCGCTAGGGGTTTCCGGTTCGAATCCCCATCTGGGTGGAGTTTCCATGTTCTCCCCGTGTCTGCGTGGGTTTCCTCCGGGTTCTCCGGTTTCCTCCCACAGTCCAAAAACATGGATCAAGTCAATTGAATTCTCAAAATTGCCCCATATAGAGTGTGTCTGTGTGTGTGAGTGTGTGTCCAACGATGGTTCGGCGCCCTGTCTTGGGTCTATCTGCCCAGTGCCCCCCCCCCCACGACCCTAATAGAGGATAAAGCGGGAGATAATGAATGAATGAATAGAGTCTATGTGAGTGTGAGTCCAGTGATAGATTAATGCCCTGTCCAGCGCCCGAAATGTTCTCCCCTGGTATGGCACAGGAAACCCCCCACTTGAATTCTCCAAATTGCCCCTTATAGAGTGTGTGTAAGTGAGTGAGTGTGTGCCCAGAGATAGATTAGCACCCTGTCCTGGGTGTAGCCAGCACCTGAAACGTTCTCCCCTGGATGGGCAACAGCCCCCACCCCAACCCTAGTGGAGGATAAAGCGGAAGATAATGGATGGATGTATTAAAACCAGGATGAACTCCATGTTTGCTCGTTTCTTCGTGTTTGAAGGGGCCGCCTCAGGAGCGCCAAAGGGCCACTCGCTGACGTTTTTAGGGCCTGTCACGTGACCAGCCGTGGCCTGTCTACGGGGTTCAATGGGCGCCGTTTGCCCCACCCATCTCCTCAACGCCGTGCAATTCACTGAAAATTAGGGGCAAATATGTCCAAAATCCTCTCGGGAGGCTGATGTTACCCCGTCACGGTGGTAAAGCTGTCACGGTGCTTTGGAAGCCGGGCTCGTCCCCTCTCTGAAGGCACATGCCCAGCCCCCTCGGTCTGAAAGGCGAACCCGGAGGCTGACAGCTCCGCCGTGCTGGAGCAGCGGGAGGACACCGAATGGCTGCTTTAACGCCGTGTCCTTCCGAATAGCAGCGTGGGACAGTCGGACGGAGGGGACGCGAGACTGCGGCAGTGGCGACGACGGCGACGACGACGACGACCAGGGCACCGCGGGCTCGAAGCGCCGCCGAGCCGGACACCGCCGACCCGAGTCCGGTTGGGAAGAAGGGAGCGGGCGGGTGGATGGACGGACGGTCCCCCACAGGAATGGACGCCCTTTCCTGAGGATTTTCCTGAGGATTTCTCCTCGGCCGTGTTGTGAGGATTCACGCCGGGAGGCGGAATGAGCCGCGGGCCGTGCTCTCCGGCCGAATAGTTTTCCGCGCCCGTTTTGTTTTGAGGCAAGCCGGCCGACCGCGGCTCTCAGGCGGGTCGATGCTCGGATGGCTCAGGCCGGATTCCTCCGACTCGTCGGGCTTCGGGTTTTCTGATTTCGCCTCCGCCGTTTCGCCGACAGACACTATGGATCGTCTGCGTGGACCGCGGGAGCCTGGCGTGTAGGCGAACGCTGCGGTGACGCATTCCAGCCCAGCGGGGACCGTGGAGCCCGACGCCGCGTGTTGTGATGAGGAACCCGGCGTGAGCAGGCCGGCCGGCCTCGGTGTTTTCACGCCTCGTCTGCTGTGAAGTCCTTCTCACTGATACCTCTCCAACTAGATCTCCAACTTTCAGGAGTCCCTCTGAACGAGTTGCCCCATAGAATCGGTACAGACAGACCTTTTAAGGAGTGGGAATATGTACATAGACATGGAGGGCCATCGAGGGACCAGTGCTGTTTGACCTCCCTGTACAGAGCACCCCAAAGAAAAGTTTGGTTTTGGGAAAAGATGGGTTGTTTGGGAAACAGTAAGACTGAAGACCAGCGGAATGAGGAGAAGGCTAAGAGGGAGGCCAATAAAAAGATAGAAAAGCAGTTACAGAAAGACAAACAGATATACCGGGCGACCCACCGGTTACTGCTCTTGGGTAGGTCTTTTCAGTGTGTTGTGTCTTCGGTCAACTTGCTGTTGATGGATTCATTGTTGGTGACTCGAATCCTGAGCCACTGAAGGTTCACTGAAACCGGTGTTTGAATATAAATGCCCCCTGAGCATCCAGGGGTGAAAGTTTCGAGCGCTGGATAGATACACCTAGAACAGGGTGCCAATCTGTTGATGGACACACTCACGGACACACTCACTATATGGGCAATTGGGATTTTGAAGCAATTTACAGCAGTTAATTGACCTTGAATCAATATTTTTGGACTGTGGGAGGAAACCGGAGAACCTGGAGAAAACGCACATGGACACAGGTGGAACATGGACATGTCACCCAGTTCAGGGTTCAGACATGGATCCCTAGTGCTGAGAGGAGAAGGTGCTAACCACCAAGTCATTGGTGGCTTAGTGGTTAGCATGTTCTCCTGTCAGCACTAGGGATTCCCGGTTTAAATCCCAATCTGGGAGTTTGCATGTTCTCCCCGTGTCCGCGTGGGTTTCCTCCGGGTTCTCCGGTTTCTTCCCACAGTCCAAAAATATGGATCAAGGTCAATTGAGTTCTCCAAATTGCCCCATATAGAGTGTGTCTGTGTGAGTGAGTGTGTGTCCAGGGATAGATTGGCGTCCTGTCCTGGGTGTATCTGCCCAGCGCCCGAAACATTTTCCCCTGGATGGGCATAGGACCCCCCCCCCCCCGCGACCCTAGTAGAGGATAAAGCAGAAGATGAATGTATGAATGAAAAAAAAATATATATATATATATATATATATATATATATATATATATATAAATAATGTATATGTATGTGTCACTGCATGGATGGGTTAAATGTGGAGGTCTAATCTGTCTCTGTGTTTAATTAAGCTTAATTAAGAATTAAGCTGATTTAGCTTGTCAAATATGCACCCCTACATATTCATTCATTCATTATCTCCCGCTTTATCCTCTATTAGGGTCGCGGTGGGGTTCCCCATGCCCATCCAGGGGAGAACGTCTCGGGCGCTGGGCAGACAGACCCAGGACAGGGCGCCAATCCATCGCTGGGCACACACTCACTCACACAGACACACTCTATATGGGGCAATTTTGAGAACTCAGTTAACTTGTTCCATGTTTTTGGACTGTGGGAGGAAACCGGAGAACCCGGAGGAAACCCACGCAGACACGGGGAGAACATGGAAACTCCACCCAGATGGGGATTCGAACCAGGAATCCCTAGCGCTGAGAGGCGAACGTGCTAACCACTAAGCCACCGTGCCGCCTACCCCTACATATTCATAATAAAATAAAATAATATTCTGGCTTTGACTTCAGTTGAGGTTAAATAAAGATCCCTTTAACGTGATCTCTGCATGTCCTCCCCATGCCTTTGTGAGTTTGCTCGGAACATGCCAGCAAGTTAAAGGATGATACTAACTTGCTTAATCACCTTTAACTGTATCACTTATCCATCAATACCATCCAGACCTCAAACTACTGAATAAACAAACTATGTATGTCCTACGTAATTTACCAAAAATTGCTGATCGTCCAGAATTGGTGTATGGGAACATGTTAATGCATTGGATTTAAAACCCGGACAAAAATAATTACATAGCATTTTAGGAAAATTTAGATCATGTGTAGGTAAATCGATTAACGATCTCTCATTAACCCCCCCCCCCTTTTTTTTTTTGCAGGGGCTGGAGAATCCGGCAAAAGCACTATAGTCAAACAGATGCGCATTTTACATGTCAACGGATTTAATTCAGAGTAAGTGTTGTCTCTCTGTCCACCTTCAACTGGAGCGACTTTCTCCCAACGCTGTGTTTCTTTTAAGATGTTGAAACCCTTTGTTTCATGTTTATTACTCTATAGAAGATTGGGTGGCTTTAGTGGTTGGCATGTTCTCCTCACAGCACTAGGGATTCTCTTGTGAAGTTCCCATGTTCTCCCTGTGTCCGCGTGGGTTTCCTCCGGGTTCTCCGGTTTCCTTCCACAGTCTAAAAACATGGATCAAGGTCAACTGAGTTCTCCAAATTGCCCCATATAGAGTGTGTGTGTGTGTGTGAGTGTGTGCCCAGTGATAGATTGGCACCCTGTCCTGGGTGTATCTGCCCAGCACCCAAAACGTTCTCCCCTAGATGGGCATGGGAACCCCCCCCCCCCCCCCGTGACCCTAATATAGGATAAAGCTGAAGATAATGAATGGATACTCCATTTTTTGACATAAAATGCACCACTTTTTGTGAAACATTGTTGCATGGTTTGATTTTGACATCATCTTAATAATTATTATTATTATTATTATTATTATTATTATTATAATAATAATACTTCAGAAATAGACTGGACACAATTATTGCCACCTGCAGTGTTTCATTCTGATTTAATAGTATAATTATTTACTTTCGAAAGCCCTTCAATCATATACTGCTGGGGGGGGGGGGGGGGGGGGGGGGGGGGGGGGGGGGGGGGGGGGGGGGGGGGGGGGGGGGGGGGGGGGGGGGGGGGGGGGGGGGGGGGGGGGGGGGGGGGGTGTGTGTGTGTGTGTGTGTGTGTGTGTGTGTGTGTGTGTGTGTGTGTGTGTGTGTGTGTGTGAGTGACCCGACCCTACTAGAGGATAAAGCGGGAGATAATGAATGAATGAATATATTTATCTGCATCTTGGGCTTTTTTATATTTTAGGCCTCAAACAGGAATATTGAGGCCTGAAATGTAGTTTGGTTTCAAGGCATCGACCGAAAGACAGGAGAAGGAGCTGAGGAGGCTGTGAGTCTCGTTGGGAAGTTTGTAGATGTTTGAGATATAAAGTTATCGAGACAAGATGAGGTGGTGTGGACAGAAACGGGATAAGATTAAGAGAGACTAAAGATGGAACCACCAGGCAGGAGGAGAAGAGGAAGGCTGAAGAAGTTTATGGATGTGGTGCAGAAGGACATGCAGATGTGAATAAAGGTCCACTGTGGCAGCCTTTGTATGAGGATGAGCATGAAACTGAGTGTGTGTGTGTGTGTTTGTGTGTGTGTGTGTGTGTGTGTGTGTGTGTGAATCTTCCCCCTGTGACGCCCTCTAATGGGAACAATAAAAAGGAACAGGCCAAATCAACATTTCATTTCCATTTGGTCCTTTAGCAGATGCTTTTATCCAAAGCGACTTACAAGGTGAGCACAGGGTTAATCACAACATCCCTGCAGCAATGAGGGTTAAGGGTCTCGCTCAAGGAACCCCACACTGTGGGTCCTTCAGTGGACCTGGGTTTTGAACCCCCAACCTTCAGATTGATAGACCAATGCCCTAAACACTGAGCTACCACACCCGATTTCATCATTAAGGGCTCAAAAAAACCTGGAATTAAAAAGTAGTAGCTGTCGCAATACTGTCACATGTAGGGATGAGACAATTACAGATCTTGTGTAATAATTACAATTTGATTATTATGCAATCACTAACTTTACCACAAAAAAGGCCTGAAATCACATGCAGCTTATTATGTTCGGTATCAAAAAAAAGAAAAAAATTAACCTTTGTTTTACCATGAGGAAGGGACAGAAAGTGAGACATTTCAAAAGATGCATCAAATATAGGCTTTATATATTCCTATATGCAAAAGAGGGCGTTTTTGGAAAATCTGTAGGTATAAAATACGTGTGATATAAAAATTCAGTTATTTATGTACATAAATATGAATCAGGGCAGCACGGTGGCTTAGTGGTTGGCATGTTCTCCTCTTAGCGCTAGGGATTTCCGGTTCGAATCCCCATCTGGGTGGAGTTTCCATGTTCTCCCCGTGTCTGCGTGGGTTTCCTCCGGTTCTCTGGTTTCCTCTCACAGTCCAAAAACATGGATCAAGTCAATTGAGTTCTCCAAATTGTCCCATATAGAGTGTGTCTGTGTGAGTGAGTGTGTGTCCAGTGATGGATTGGTGTCCTGTCCTGGGTGTATCTGCCCAGCGCCCGAGATGTTCTCCCCTGGATGGGCATGGGGAACCCCACCGCGACCCTAATAGAGGATAAAGCGGGAGATAATGAATGAATATAAATCAACAAAGAGGACTATATTAATGCAGGCCTTTTGCTGAATATTAACACAAAATATTAAATTATTTTGTGAAAATCAAAGTATGTATTCATATCATTTTAAAATAAGGCAGATTAAAGTAAAAGTATTTCCTGTAGAATACAAGTTTACTAAGAAGTGTGCTGCAGGTGGAGCTTTTTTATTTTTGTTCTATGGGAGATGTGTCACTTGGTTTAAAGTTCTGGATTCCAGCATGATCTGCATTAAAAAAATTCTTTATCTTCCACTTTATCCTCTACTAGGGTTGCGGGGGGGTTCCCCATGCCCATCCAGGGGAGAACGTCTCGGGCGCTGGGCAGGACACCAATCTATCGCTGGGCACACACTCACTCACTCACACACACACTCTATATGGGGCAATTTTGAGAATTCAATTAACTTGATCCATGTTTTTGGACTGTGGGAGGAAACCGGAAAACCTGGAGGAAACCCACGTGGACACGGGGAGAACATGGAAACTCCACCCAGATGGGGATTCGAACCGGGAATCCCTAGCGCTGAGAGGAGAACATGCCAACCACTAAGCCACCATTAAAAAAATATCTTATTAATTGTAAAGTTTTAAATTACGATCAATTTCCTAAACGACATATTGTCTCATCCTTGTCCACATGATTTCATGAGTGTTACATATTGGATTTTTAATTTGTTAATGTATTAAATGAATTACACTGAATTACCATACAGGAGTTGCTCAGGGACGGGCGGCACAGTGGCTTAGTGGTTGGCATGTTCTCCTCTCAGCACTAGGGATTCCCGGTTCGAATCCCCATCTGGGTGGAGTTTCCATGTATTCCCCGTGTCCGCGTGGGTTTCCTCCGGGTTCTCTGGTTTCCTCCCACAGTCCAAAAACATGGATCAAGATCAATTGAGTTCTCCAAATTGCCCCATATAGAGTGTGTCTGTGTGAGTGAGTGTGTGCCCAGCGATAGATTGGCACCCTGTCCTTGGTGTATCTGCCCAGCACCCGAAACTTTCACCCCTGGATGGGCATGAGGAACCCCCCACGACCCTAATAGAGGATAAAGCAGAAGATAATGGATGAATGGATGGAGTTGCTCAGGGTGAAGTGGTTGCACTGTGTGTGGTTAGGCTGCAGAAACTGTAAGTGTGTTCAGACACCTCAGCTGGTGTGTGTGTGTGTGTGTGTGTGTGTGTGTGTGTGTGTGTGTGTGTGTGTGTGTCGAGGATTCAGGTGCTTCATTAGTTTTTTAGCTTCACGTTTGTCTGCATTGTTCAGGAAAGTTTGCAGATGGCCTCTAGGTGGCAGTGTTGCATATATAAACCCAGAATGTTCTGAAATCAGCATCACTGCTGCTGTACTTCACAGTGCAGTGCAGTGTCTGTTAAAGGGATGAAAACATTACAGATTTTGATGGTTATTATTTTCTAAATAATTGCTTTGTGATAATTAACTTTACCATAAATTACAGGAACAATGCAGTTTCTCATATTGTTATTTAATCTAAAAGCAAAATAATATAACATAATATTAATAATAATAATAAGCGAAATATCATATAAAAAAACAATGCAGGGCTTTTGCTGAATAAAATATTCTTTATAATGCAAAATATATTTTTGAAATTAAATATTTTAAAGGACATATTCACATCCATTTATAACAAAACTGGGCTTTCACCATAAGAACAAAGTAAACAGAAAATTCATGATGATGCTGGGGCACACTTAGGATTAATTAATTGTGTCATTTTTAATTGTAATTAATTGCAAAGACAAATTTGTCTCATCCCTAACCTGTAATGTATTCTAGTTTCATTGTAGTTATACACCACCACTGGGGGGCGTATACTCCACTAGGATCCCCATGCCCATCCAGATTAGAACGTTTTGGGCGCTGGGCAGATACACCCAGGACAGGACACCAATCTATCACTGTGCACACACTTACTCACACAGACACACTCTATATGGGGCAATTTGGAGAACTCAATTGACCTTGATCCAGGTTTTTAGACTGTGGGAGGAAACCGGAGAACCCGGAGGAAACCCACGCGGACACGGGGAGAACATGGAAACTCCACCCAGTTTGAGATTCGAACCGGGAATCCTTAGTGCTGAGAGGAGAACATGCCAACCACTAAGCCACCGTGCCACACTGTAAATTTAATGTTTAACGTGTTAATGTTGTTTAATGACTGTTTCTCATTCTGACAGGGAGAAAAAGCAGAAAATTCAAGATATTAAGAATAATATTAAAGAAGCTATAGAGGTAAGTCCTGTCCCTTCAATGGACCTGGGATTGGAACCCATAACCTTCAGGTTGATCGAAACCGCTGAGCCGCTGAACACTCACAGTCTGCGTTTATAAACGTATCTAAATGTGAGAGTTTGCTTGTGTTGTGCTTTGCTTTACAGACTGTTGTGACGGCGATGAGCAGCTTGACGCCGCCGGTTCAGTTAGCCTCTCCATCCAACCGCTTTCGCATCGATTACATTCTCAACTTAACAAATCACAAAGACTTTGAGTTCACTTCGGTATGTTTCCTGAACCATCCCTGTGTGTGTGTGTGTGTATAATATAGTAATCAGCATCTTGACGTGCCTTGTTTAGGGTGGAAGATGGGACTTGTTGCTTTAGGGCGGCACGATGGCTTCAGCGCTAGGGATTCCCGGTTCGAATCCCAATCTGGGTGGAGTTTCCATGTTTTCCATGTGGGTTTCCTCCCACAGTCCAAAAACATGAATCGAGGTCATTTGAATTCTTCAAATTGTCCCATATAGAGTGTGTCTGTGTGAGTGAGTGTGTGTGCAGTGATAGATTGGCGTCCTGTCCTGGGTGTATCTGCCCAGCCCCCGAAATGTTCTCCCCTGGATGGGCATGGGAAACCCCACCGTGACCCTAATATAGGAAAAAGCAGAAGATAATGGATGGATGGATAAACATGGGCGGCATGGTGGCTTAGTGGTTTAGCATGTTCTCCTCTCAGCACTAGGGATTCCCGTTTCGAATCCCAATCTGGGAGGAGTTTCCATGTTCTCCCCGTGTCCACTTAGGTTTCCTCCCACAGTCCAAAAACATGAATCGAGGTCATTTGAATTCTTCAAATTGTCCCATATAGAGTGTGTCTGTGTGAGTGAGTGTGTGTCTAGTGATGGATTGGCGTCCTGTCCTGGGTGTATCTGCCCAGCACCCGAAACGTTCTCCCTTGGATGGGCATGGGGAACCCCCACCCCCACTCCCCAGACCCTAATAGAGGATAAAGTGGAATATAATGGATGGATGGATATTATTATTATTATTATTATTATACCTGTTCTGTGATGGTCCTGACCAATGAGCTTTTGATTTGACATTTTGGTTAATTGTCTGTAATTATTTTCAAATGAAATTCTCTCTCGTTTTCTTATCACAGGAATTTTATGAACACACAAAAATCCTATGGGAGGATGAGGGTGTGAGGTCGTGCTTTGAGAGGTCTAATGAGTACCAACTGATCGACTGTGCACAGTAGTGAGTATATAGGTTTTTTATATATATTCATTCATTCATTCATTCATTATCTCCCGCTTTATCCTCTAATAGTGTCGCGGTGGGGTCTCGGGCGCTGGGCAGATACACCCAGGACAGGGTGCCAATCTATCACTGGGCACATATATATTGTTTTTTTATTTATTATATATGTATAGATAGAATGAATTTGATACACGGTGGCTTAGTGGTTGGCACGTTCGCCTCTCAGCGCTAGGGATTCCCGGTTCGAATCCCCATCTGGGTGGAGTTTCCATGTTCTCCCAGTTTCTGTGTGGGTTTCCTCCGGGTTCTCCGGTTTCCTTCCACAGTCCAAAAACATGGATCAAGTCAATTGAATTCTCCAAATTGCCCCATATAGAGTGTGTCTGTGTGAGTGAGTGTGTGTCAGTGATGGATTGGCGCCCTGTCCTGGGTGTTTCTGCCCAGTGCCCGAAACGTTCTCCTCTGGATGGGCATGGGGAACCCCCCCGTGACCCTAAGAGAGGATAAAGCAGGAGATAATTAATGAATGAATGAATTTGATACACACATTGCTGCGGTATTAAAGCTGATTGTTTAATTATCGAGTGAAACTGCGCTGACGCAGGGGGTGCCTTGTCTGGTCTGGTTTATTTATACTAAAGATTTGTTTATGCACATTAAGATTAATGTATCTCTGCATCTATCTAGAATGTTAATCAATATTCTTCTGGTTGCTCTGCTAAAATACCTTTTAATGTGTATGTTTTTAATGGAGGTGGCACGGTGGCTTAGTGGTTGGCATGTTCTCCTCTCAGCACTAGGGATTCCCAGTTTGAATTCTAATCTGGCTGGAGTTTTCTCCGTTGTTGTTGTCTGCGTGTACTTCCACCGGGTTCGCCGGTTTCCTTCCACAGTCCAAAAACATGGATCAAGGTCAATTGAGTTCTCCAAATTGCCCCATATACAGTGATAGATTGGCGTCCTGTCCTGGGTGTATCTGCCCAGCGCCCGAGACGTTCTCCCCTGGATGAGCATAGACAACCCCCCTCCCCCCCCGACCACAATAGAGGATAAAGCGAAAGATAATGGATAGATGTTTTTATAGGGGGTGGCATGGTGGCTTAGTGATTGGTATGTTCTCCTCTCAGCACTAGGGATTCTTGGTTCGAATCCCAATCTGGTTGGGGAAAAAATCCATTATCTTCTGCTTTATCTTCTACTAGGGTTCCCTATGCCCATTCAGGGGAGAAAGTTTCAGGCGCTGGGCAGATACACCCAGGACAGGACGCCAATCTATCACTGGGCACACACTCACTCACACAGACACACTTTATATGGGGCAATTTGGAGCATTCAATTGACCTTGATCCATGTTTTTGGACTGTGGGAGGAAACCGGAGAACCCGGAGGAAACCCACGCGGACACAGGGAGAACATGGAAACTCCACCCAGATTGGGATTTGAACCGGGAATCCCTAGCGCTGAGAGGAGAACATGCCAACCACTAGCCACCGTTTATTTTTTATTTTATAGTTTATTATTTAGAAGCTGTCCGTAACCCACTAGTTGAGAATCACTGCTCTAGATGCCACCTGCAGTTCAAAGGTCTACCACAAGGCTAACAACAACATGGTTAAGACATCAATAGATGTTAGAGATGGTGCTGACCTACTTATGTTGTTTAAATCAACATGACTCTGATAAATTAAAGAGATCGTGTGTGAGATGTATTCTGCAGTGCTGGGATAGGCTCCAGCAGCCTCTGTATTTCTCTTTCATGATCAGATTTACATTTCCTCTCATCAGGGCTGATCGTTCATTTCATCTCCTTGCTCCTGCACCACTCCGTCCCTGTTTTTAGTCACACAAGATCCGAAGCTAAATTCTATATTTAGCACCCACGGTTCTGTCGCTATGACAACAGTGCTGGAGGGCAAGGCACTGGCGAGCTATTTTTGGAGCGTCAGTGTGCGGTTTTGACTACTTTTTTGTCTTTATGTAATTGAGTAAGAAAAATCATTTGCTTCAGCAGCACACGAGACCATGGCTGTGATTAGTGGGCGTGTCCCTCTGAGAGGAAATAAAAATCACAGATGAGGAGGCAGTCCGTTGCTGTGGGAGTCTAAAGAAGATTCTCAGGACTGTGTTGCTGCATCATAACATTCTCTCTCTCAGAGACACCATCAAAAAAAAAATATATATATATATATATTTGTCTCTCTCACAGACAGAGAGAAAGACAGATGGACGGACAGAGACAGAGACCCAGACAAAGAAAAAGACAGACAGCCAATCGGAGAGAAAGACAGACCAGGGGAGAAACAGACAGTGAGATGGACAGAGAGTCAGACAGCCAATCAGAGAGAGAAAGAAAGAGACAGGCAGGGGGAGAAATGGACAGTGAGATGGACAGAGTCAGACAGCCAATCAGAGAGAGAGTGACAGACAGCCAGAGAGAAACACAGAGAGACAGATAGAGAGAGAGAGACATAGACAGAGGGAAAGACAGACATGGAGAGAAAGACAAACAGCCAATCAGAGAGAGACAGACAGTGAGACGGACAGCCAGAGAGAAACACAGAAATACAGATAGAGAGACATAGACAGAGGGAGAGACAGACATGGCGAGAGAGACAAACAGCCAATCAGAGAGAGACAGACAGTGAGACAGACAGCCAGAGAGAAACACAGAAAGACAGATAGAGAGACATAGACAGAGGGAGAGACAGACATGAAGAGAAAGACAAACAGCCAATCAGAGAGAGAGAGAGACAGATAGTGAGACAGCCAGCCAGAGCGAAACACAGAGAGACAGATAGAGAGACACAGACAGAGGGAGAGACCGACATGGAGAGAGAGACATACAGCCAATCAGAGAGAGACAGACAGTGAGACAGACAGCCAGAGAGAAACACAGAGAGACAGAGAGAGAGACAGACATGGAGAGAGAGAGAGAGACAGATAGTGAGACAGACAGCAAGAGAGAAACACAGAGAGACAGAGAGAGAGACAGACATGGAGAGAGAGACAAACAGCCAATCAGAGAGAGACAGACAGTGAGACAGGCAGAGAGAGATATAGAGAGACATTCAGTGAGAGAGAGAGACAGACTGTCAATCAGAGAGAGGCAGACAGTGAGACGGACCGAGAGAGACAGAGGGATAGAGAGACCGACAGCTGCAATGTTTCTAGCTGTCCTTTGCAAGCACCCAGTATCACCCTGTCCAGTGTCCGGAGAAAGATACACAATAACAAACACTGCCCTCTACTGGACTGTAATGAAAGTTCATGAGGCTCTGAGTGAGGGGTTTAACTTTAATGTTGTTTTAGAAAAGCTGCTGCTCTGTTCAGTCATTCAGCTCTAAATACTGATCTCTTTAAAGCAATCATTTATTTTGGATGCACACGTCTGTCTTTGGGGCGGCACGGTGGCTTAGTGGTTGGCATGTTCTCCTCTCAGCACTAGGGATTCCCGGTTCGAATCCCCATCTTGGTGGAGTTACCATGTTCTCCCATGGATCAAAAACATGGATCAATTCAATTGAGTTCTCCAAATTGCCCCATATAGAGTGTGTCTGTGTGAGTGAGTGTGTGCCCAGCGATGGATTGGCGCCCTGTCCTGGGTGTATCTGCCCAGCACCTGAAACGTTCTCCCCTGGGATGGGTATGAACCCCCCCCTCCTCCGCGATCCTAATATAGGATAAAGCGGAAGATAATTGATGGATGGACGTCTGTCTTTGATATTAAACTCATTCATCCATTATCTTCCGCTTTATCCTCTATTAGGGTCATGGGGGGGTTCCCCATGCCCATCCAGGGGAGAAGGTCTCGGGCGCTGGGCAGATACACCCAGGACAGGGCACCAATTCATCGCTGGGCACACACTCACTCACACACACACCCTATATGGGGCAATTTGGAGAATTCAATTGACTTTCATTCATTCATTATCACCCGCTTTATCCTCTATTAGGGTCATGGGGGGGTTCCCCATGCCCATCCAGGGGAGAACGTCTCAGGCGCTGGGCAGATACACCCAGGACAGGGCGCCAATCCATCGCTGGGCACACACTCACTCACTCACACAAACAGACTCTATATGGGGCAATTTGGAGAACTCAGTTAACTCGATCCATGTTTTTGGACTGTGGGAGGAAACCGGAGAACCCGGAGGAAACCCACGTGGACACGGGGAGAACATGGAGACTCACCCAGATTGGGATTTGAATCGGGAATCCCTAGTGCTGAGAGGCGAACATGCCAACCACTAAGCCACCGTGCCGCCCTGATATTAAACAGATTTCTGTTTTTATTTCAGCTTTCTGGATCGGATTGACATAATAAAGCAGACTGACTACACGCCCACTGATCAGGTTCGGATCTGTTTGCGGTATTAATGTTGTGCTTGTGTGTCATGCTTTTGATTCTTCATGATTTTGCCTTTAGGATTTATTACGATGTCGAGTCCTGACGTCTGGGATCTTCGAGACCAGGTTTCAGGTGGACAAAGTGAATTTTCAGTGAGTTATAAGTTCGTCTGCTGTTCGTGATTCTGCTTATTGATCAGTGAAGAGTGGATGCTGAGAGCGGGCCCCTGTGTAAAGAAGTACATGACTCAAAAAGCCCCATCATCATCATCATCACCAATTGGTTTATGTCCTGTTGCAATGGGCCTGTCCACTTTCTGCTTTCTTTCCAAAAACAGTGATTCAAGGCGAATTGGCTGCTTTAAATTGCCCCTATCTCAATTGTCAATGTGTGCCCAGTGATGGATGGGCATCCTGTCCTAAGTGTATCTGCCCAGCCCCCGAAACGTTCTCCCCTGGATGTTCGTATTGATTGCTATAGATGTACCCATGTAGAGTATTTAATTTATATCTAAAAAGCAGTGCTTTCGGTGGGTTAGTGATTAGCATGTTCTCCTCTTAGCACTAGGGATTCCTGGTTCAAATCCCCACCTGGGTGGAGTTTCCATGTTGTCCACGTGGGTTTCCTCCGGGTTCTCTGGTTTCCTCCCACAGTCCAAAAACATGGATCAAGGTCAATTGAATTCTCCAAATTGCCCCATATAGAGAGTGTGCGTGTGTGTCTGTTCTCAGTGATAGATTGGTGCCCTGTCCTGGATGTATCTGCCCAGCGCCCGAGATGTTCCCCCCTGGACGGGCATGGGGAACCCCCCACCACGACCCTAATAGAGGATAAAATGAAAGATGAGGGATGGATGGAAAGCCGTGCTTTTTTTTTTTTTTTTCTCTCTCTCGCTCATAAAGTATTTTTTTGCTTCCAGCATGTTCGATGTCGGTGGACAGAGGGACGAACGCAGAAAATGGATTCAGTGTTTTAATGGTGAGGGTTTTTTTTTTTAAAAACACTTGTGGATAATGAATGTCACGCTTGTCTGATTACCATTAACGTCTGATCTCTGCGATTCTTCAGATGTAACCGCCATTATATTCGTGGTGGCCAGCAGCAGCTACAACATGGTGATCCGTGAAGACAATCAAACCAACCGCCTGCAGGAGGCGCTGAATTTATTTAAGAATATTTGGAATAACAGGTTAAAAAAAAAAACCTTAAATAAATCTCTTTCTTTTTTGTCTTTTTTGGTTATTAATAACACGTGTCATCATTTTCCTGTTGTTTGTGTTTTCACCTCCAGGTGGCTCCGAACCATTTCCGTCATCCTTTTTTTAAATAAGCAAGACCTGCTGGTTGAGAAAGTTCTGGCGGGCAAATCCAAAATCGAGGAGTACTTTCCCGAATTTGCACGTTATACCACTCCAGACGACGGTCAGTAATCCATCCATCCATTATCTTCCACTTCATCCTCTATTAGGGTCACGGGGGGGGGGTTCCCCATGCCCATCCAGTGGAGAACGCTTCGGGCCAGGACAGGACACCAATCTATCGCTGGACACACACTCACTCACACAGAGACACTCTATATGGGGCAATTTGGAGAACTCAAATGACTTCTTCCATGTTTTTGGACTGTGAGAGGAAACCGGAGAACCCGGAGGAAACCCACACGGACACGGGGAGAACATGGAAAATTCACCCAGATTGGGATTCGAACCGGGAATCCCTAGCGCTGAGAGGCGAACATGCTAAACCACTAAGTCACCGCGCCACCCTCAACAACTATATTCATCTGTACATTATTTTCTGCTTTATCCTCTATTAGGGTCGCGGGGGGGGGGGGGGGTTCCCATGGCCATCA
>JAFMOD010000673.1:49995-62637 GCA_019802435.1 Corydoras maculifer
TGTGTGTGTGTGTGTGTGTGTGTGTGAGACAGTGTGTGTGAGACAGTGTGTGTGTGTGTGAGACAGTGTGTGTGTGTCATTCTGTGTGTCATTCTGTGTGTGTGTCAGTGTGTCATTGTGTGTGTGTGTCAGTGTGTCATTGTGTGTGTGTGAGACAGTGTGTGTGTCATTCTGTGTGTGTGTGTCAGTGTGTCATTGTGTGTGTGTGAGACAGTGTGTCAGTGTCAGTGTGTGTCTGTGTGTGTGTGTGACAGTGAGTGAGTGAGATTGTGTGTGTGTGTTAGTGTTTACCGCCTGCTTGGGGTTCTAAGGTTTACCGCCTGCTTGGGGTTCCTCCAATCCTTCTGACTGCTCAGTACGTGGACACACACACACACACACACACACACACACACACACACACACACACACACACACATTATATATATATATATATATATAGGGGGCAATACAGAGCATTTAATTTGCTTTGCATCCATGTTTTTGGAGTGTGGGAGGAACCCGGATGTTTTCCCTGTCTGTCACGCTTCCTCCCCCTATAGGTGGGGTAAAACACCCTTCCTACTGAGAATCTTTTATCTCTTTTATCTTCAGTGTGTGTGTTTGCTCCTGATCTTGATTGTTCTCATGTTCTGTGCTTTCGGACTTTGATTTACTTTCATCTCCATTTTGTCTCTTTCCACGTTGGACGACACTGTGATCCCTTAAGGAGTACGATGAGGTATTTACCTGCAAATAATGCTTCAGTGTCAAAATTAAAGAAATCGAATATAAACGCTGATCAAGCATTTTAAAATTCTCCGGTATTTTTTCTTCCAGCTGGCCGACGATCGCATGGCTCTGGTATCTGGACTCAGTCTGGATCCCGAGGCTGCCGTCTGTGTTTCCAAACGGTTCTCACCCAAGTGGATCGAGGGAGTGGACGAGGTGAGAGATTTATTTTGTCCTCATTCAGAAATTTTAGCAGTTTGGCCACGCCCCCTTTTCTGTTCCACTTACTATAAAGATTGTAGTTCTCCAATTCCAGACTGTAGTCCATCTGTTTGTGTTCTACAGTACATACTGTGTACTCTGTTCTGATGGTCAGGACCCCAATAGTACCACCACAGAACAGGGGTTATTGGGTGGGGGCATTATTCCTATCCCAGCAGTGTCACTGAGGTGTTTTATTTATTTGGCTTTTAAACATTTAACCACATTTAGTTTACAAAATGTATCCCTACAATATATACATACAGAAACAATGAATTACTTAACTAATAATAGGAAAATATCCATTATAAATATCCAAAATTATCCATCCATCCATTATCTTCTGCTTTATCCTCTACTAGGGTCGTGGCGGTGGGGGGGGGGCTGTGGGAGGAAACCGGAGAACCCGAAGGAAACCCATGTGGACACGGGGAGAACATGGAAACTCCACCCAGGTTGCAATTTGAACTGGGAATCCCTAGAGCTGAGAGGAGAACATGCTAAACACTAAGCCACTGTGCCACCCTATAAAAAAAAAAAATATATATATATATATATATATATATATATATATATATATATATATATATATATATATATATATATATATATAATAAAATTAAATAGAGAAAATAAAAACCTGCCCTGTGATAGATTGGCGTCCTGTCCTGGGTGAATCTGCCCAGCACCCGAGACGTTCTCCCCTGGATGGGCATGAGGAATGAAAATAAAATGAAAATAAAAACCGAATGAGGACCAGTGAACAAAAGATGTTACAGTTTTAAAGGCGGCACACGTTCGCTACGTTAACAGGGTGTAAAATGGGCGTGTAAAGAAATTAACCAGAGGTGTTCTAAAGCCTGGTTCATTCATTTATTCATTAGCTCCCGCTTCATCCTCTATTAGGGTCGCGGGGGGGTTACCCATGCCCATCCAGGGGAAACCGTTTCGGGTGCTGTGCAGATACAACCAGGACAGGGCGCCAATCTATCACTGGGCACACACTCACTCACACAGACACACTCTATATGGGGCATTTGGAGAATTCAATTGACTTGATCCATGTTTTTGGACTGTGGGAGAACCCGGAGGAAACCCACCCAGACACGGGGAGAACATGGAAACTCCACCCAGATGAGGATTCGAACCGGGAATCCCTAGTGCTGAGAGGAGAACATGCTAACCACTAAGCCACCGTGCCGCCAGCCTGGTTCATACCAGTCGCAATTCCTTCACGGCTCTTTGATGCGGTCTCTTCAGTCTCTGGCTCAAATATGAACTTCAAAATACAAGTCACTCATAGTCGGTATTTGATGGTTGGGTTATTCATGGTTTTCGACCAGTGACATCACATGGTAACTTGGTGGAATTTCCACAGTGGCCTCAGGCATTTCCATCAATTCCATTAAACTCATCGATTTGAAAGTAACCTACAGCAGTAATGCTTTTTAAATGTACGATTCACATTTAAGTTTTAGAATCTACAATCATGTGGAATCTTCTAGAAGGTCCGTTTTGTGATGCTTAGCTTTTAGAGTTCAATTCAGATTACATGACGGGATGTGACGGGATGAAACCTCTCGAGTTTCTCTCATTATAGATTCTGTTTATATAACGCCTTTCATGTTTAAAGCCTATATTTCTTCTGAAAATCATCTTTTTAAGGCTTGATGTTGATTTCCTTGTGTCCTCAGATTCAGTATGAGATCTCGCGCATACGACAGAAGATGAAGGATCTCTCGGTTCTGCACGATAAACATATGAATCGACCAACACTGGATGACAGCAGTAAGGAGGAACATGCTATAGAGATCACTACACAGGAAGTAACACAGGTTAATCCCTACACACACACACACACACACACAGGTTTTCGTTGTCTAGGTGCATTTACGATTGTTTCAAAGCGGGGTGCCCAATACGTCAGGTAGATCGCATTTGGAGGTTTGAAAAATAAATCACGTATCTGCACTTTTTTACAGCACAGTATCTGAAGCACTTATACACACACACACACACACACACATTCACACACACAATGGGATTCATTCTGAATCACGATCTCTATCGCTGTGCAAGCGAGCAGTCTCCCCCGCCCCCCCGGTCTCTCTCGCTGTTCCCAAAAACGGCACGTGGCCACACCTCCGTGCCTAAATCTGAAGCAGAACCATCTACATTAAATAGTTTCAGTTTGTGTTTCTGTATTCTGGACTTTGCTCCAATATAACTAAAATGTTTCACTTTAGAGTGAAAGGATGAATATATGTTGTTTTTACGCTGTACACTGTGTTTGGTCCCAGCGATGGATTGGCGCCCTGTCCTGGGTCTATCTGCCCCGAGACGTTCTCCCTTGATGGGCATGGGGAACCCCACCGCGACCCTAATAGAGGATAAGCGGGAGATAATGAATGAATGAATGAACTGTGTTTGGTCGTCTGGGTGTAACTAAAATCAAGTCTTCTTGCTATTTGCTGGAATGCGTTTAATAAAAGAGCAATTCCAACAGATTCGACAATACTAACATGATGTGTGTCAACAGGTTTCAATATAAAAGCCTAAAAAACAAGATTAACCCTGGTAGATCTCGACGAGCTGTTCCATGGAAAAGTAGATCTCCAATAGTACATTTACATTTACATTTGTTCATTTATTGGACGCTTTTATCCAAAGCGACTTCCAAGGTGAACACAGGGTTCATCACAACATCCCTGCAGCAATGAGGGTTAAGGGTCTTGCTCAAGGACCCACATTGGTAACTTCAGGGGACCTGGGATTTGAACCCACAACCTTCAGATTGATAGCCCAACACCCTAACCACTGAGCTACCACTCCCCCTAGTAGAAAGTAGAAAGTGTGGGCACCCCTGTTTTAAAGGATTTGTGGTTGTTTTTGTACGCAGATGTTTCATCGGTGTCAGCGGGCAGTTGTGGGTCTACAGTCCCGCTGTGGTCATGCTACAGAACAGGAGGAACGGCTGCTCAAAAACGTCGTCTCCTCGTTGGCGCAAAGCCTTCAAGAACTCTCTATAAACTTCCGACACGTGCAGTCAAGTTACTTGAAACGTGAGTGTGCACATCATTGAACAGCGATGTATACGTTACCAAGACGTTTAGCTGCTCATAAGATGTTCGTTCTGAAATTTTGGAATGCTGTGAATGTACTGGTTACAATCTCAATGCGTGATGCATTATATACTAAAATACAGGACGGCACGGTGGCTTAGTGATTAGCATGTTCTCCTCTCAGCGCTGGGGATTCCCAGTTCGAATTCCAATCTGGGTGGAGTTTTTATGTTCTCCCCGTGTCCGCATGGGTTTCCTCCGGGTTCTCCGGTTTCCTCCCACAGTCCAAAAAACATAAATCAAGTCAATTGAGTTCTCCAAATTGCCCCATATAGAGTGTGTGTGTGTGAGAGAGTGTGTGCCCAGTTATAGATTGGCACCCTCTCCTGGGTGTATCTGCCCAGCGCCCGCGACGTTCTCCCCTGGATGGGCATGGGGAACCCCCCCACCACCCTTATAGAGGATAAAGCAGAAGATAATGGATGGATAAACAAAAATACAGATTAAAATAAACGAGCCGATTTCCAATGAGCATTAAACCTGTTACTACTATTTTATAATTGTGTTCTGTTAGTTGGCCACTAGATTTATTTACAGTATTTGGTTGTTAGAGAAGCCGGTATTCTGTTACTCAGCGTGAGCGTTCACTTCAAAAACCAGACTAGATTACTCCTGGAAGACCAGATTATTATGGATTTTGTTTTCAATAAACACATGTACTAGGATCACGGGGGGGTTCCTCATGCCCATCCAGGAGAGAACGTCTCGGGCGCTGGGCAGATACACCCAGGACAGGATGCCAATCTATCACTGGGCACACACTCACTCACACAGACACACTCTATATGGGGCAATTTAGAGAACTCAATTAACCTTGATCCATGTTTTTGGACTGTGGGAGGAAAACAGAAGCCCACACAGACATGGGGAGAGCTCCATCCAGATTGGGATTCAAACTGGAAATCCTCAGCGCTGAGAGGAGGACATGCTCTTGCGCTCTCACGATAAATTAATTCATTCATTATCTCCCTCTTTATCCTCGGGCGCTGGGCAGATACACCCAGGACAGGGCGCCAGTCCATCGCTGGGCACACACTCACTCACACAGACACACTCTATATGGGGCAATTTGGAGAACTCAATTGACTTGATCCATGTTTTTGGACTGTGGGAGGAAACCGGAGAACCCGGAGGAAACCCACGCGGACACGGGGAGAACATGGAAACTCCACCCAGATGGGGATTCGAACCGGGAATCCCTAGTGCTGAGAGGAGAACATGCTAAACCACTAAGCCACCGTGCTGCCCTCACGATCAATTAATTGTAAAATTTTTAATTACAACCATTTATAAAACCGCAGACTCGGCTCATTCCTCCTGCAGGGCTGTTTTAATGCCACACTCATCATCCGCATCCCGTTTGATTTTCAGGTATAAAGAACCGTGAAGAAAGGTCCCAGCATTTTTTTAACCCGTTGCCTCTGATGGAAGAGGACGAGGGGATTGCGTTGTACGATCGGGTGAGCGGGATTAACCCGGCATTTATTCCTCATTTAATTATTACTGTTTCTGTTTATTGCATCTCTCTTCACGCCGCCTGCTGTTCCATGGTTTCAGGACTTTACAGATGACCAGCTTGCTCTGGTGGATCAGAACACAGTGATGGTGGAGGAGCGCGAACGTGAAATCAGGCAAATTATCCAATCCATCTCCGATCTCAATGAGATTTTCCGAGACCTTGCAGGCATGGTGGTGGAGCAGGTCCGTCATTAATTAATTATTAAATAATGTTTTTTAAATATACAGTATATCGGGCGGCACGGTGGCTTAGTGGGTTACATGTTCTCCTCTCTTCTGGATGGGCATGTTAAGTCTCTAGTAAAGAATTAAGTATACATTCCCAATCTGGGTGGAGTTTCCATGTTCTCCCCGTGTCCGTGTGGGTTTCCTCCGGGTTCTCTGGTTTCCTCTCACAGTCCAAAAACATGGATCAATGTCAATTGATTTTTCCAAATTGCCCCATAGAGTGTGTCTGTGTGAGTGAGTGTGTGCCCAGTGTTGGATTGGCGTCCTGTCCTGGGTGTATCTGCCCAGCACCCGAAACGTTCTCCCCTGGATGGGCATAGGGAATCCCCCCCGCGACCCTAATAGAGGATAAAGCAGAAGATAATAGATAGATGTACTTAACGTGGGGTGGCACGGTGGCTTAGTGGTTGGCATGTTCTCCTCTCAGCACTAGGGATTCCCGGTTTGAATACCAATCTGGGTGGAGTTTCCATCTTCTCCCTGTATCCACGTGGGTTTCCTCCGGGTTCTCCGGTTTCCTCCCACAGTCCAAAAACATGGATTAAGGTCAACTGAATTTTCCACATTGCCCCATATAGAGTGTGTCTGTGTGAGTTAGTGTTTGCCCAGCCTGTCCTGGGTGTATCTGCCCAGCACCTGATATTTTCTCCTCTGGATGGGCATGGGGAACACCTTGCCCTGAGTGTATCTGCCCAGCGCCCCACACGACCCTGCACCCTTGTATAGAATAAGAAGCAGATGAATGAATGAATAATTAATTGTCTTTTTTTTCTATTGAACAGACAACCAGACAGATGTTACGTTGTTGTTGTTAGTAGACGTGTCTCCTGACGGTTGTCACGACGCCGTGTCCCGTCTAACCGTCTGCTTTTCCGTCAACAGGGGACAGTTCTGGATCGAATCGATTACAGCGTTGAGCAGGCCTGTGTTAAAACAGAAGAGGGGCTGCAGCAGTTACAGAAGGTACGTTGTATTCCTTATAATCTTGTGTAATTAATGATGGTGCACTGCTTATAGCTCTTAGCGTTCAGCAAAAAGGTCCTGGGATGAGTTTGCATGTTCTCCCCATGTCTGTGTGGGTTCCCTCTGAGATTCCCGGAGCATTCACACAGTCCAAAAACGTGCTAATTGGAAAATTGCCCCTGCTTCAAATGTCTGTCCTGCAATGGACCAGCGACCTGCCCAGCGTCTGCGCTCCAGTAGCCACTCGGTCACAATGAGGACCGGAGACCGGATTATCAAACACAGAAACGGGATTTGTTTACAATCTGCATAAATATGGATTCAAATTAAAATCGCTGACAGGTGTCTGTCGTCACGCTACGTTCTATTTCTCTGACCATTAATTACCTACTAATTACCTAATTAGATGCATTAATTACCATCCATCACCTTTGTTTCCGCCCCCCCCACCTCCCACGGTCACACTGCAGCTACAAATGTATTTAGTGCAGAGTTGCATCGCGGATTATTAATGGAGATGTGGACCACAGCGGGTCCTCCTCTCAGCGCTAGGGATTCCTGGTTCGAATCCCCCTCTGGGTGGAGTTTCCATGTTCTCCCCGTGTCTGCGTGGGTTTCCTCCGGGTTCTCCGGTTTCCTCCCACAGTCCAAAAACATGGACCAAGTCAATTGAACTCTCCAAATTGCCCCATATAGAGTGTGTCTGTGTGAGTGAGTGTGTGCTCAGTGATAGATTGGTATCCTGTCCTGGGTGTATCTGCCCAGCGCCCGAAACGTTCTTCCCTGGACGGGCATGGGAAACCCCGCCCCCCTCTCCTGCAACCCTAATAGAGGATAAAGCTGAAGATAATGAATGAATGAATTTTATTTCATTTTATTTTTTAGGATCAAATGCCAGTCAGTTCAAAAATGTTTAATAAGGATTTCATTCATTTTTGTTAATAAAAACAAAGTTAATCAAATGATTCTGTTCTAAGTCGATCTATATTTCTTTCTTTTTTGTTTTCTTTATTGTTAATAAGGAGACATTGTTATAAAAGAGGTGAACTTAGAACAAATTTATAGACAAATCACACCACAGTGGCCGTGTAAAAATACTTTATCCTATTTTGTCATGTGGGGGGGGATGAGGGTGAGTGTGTGTGGGGGGGGGGCGCAAAATGTTTTCTTCTTCCTGGGGGGGGGCTCAACAGAAAATAATTGAGAATCACTGAAGTTCTATTACCCTTTTGTCTCTTCAGGCTGAACATTATCAGAAGAAAAACCGCAAGATGCTGGTGATTTTAATATTATTCATCGCGGTCATCATTCTGTTGTTCATCCTGATCGTGACCAAGTTTTAACGATGCCGCTTTCACGGTTAGATCAGGTTGTGTTGTGTGATCTTTGTCAGACCTATCCCATCACGAAGCTATTCCGTTCTTCTGTTAATGAGTGGTGTCTGGACTTTCCTGTCAATCCCAGATATAAAAAAAAAAGAGATTGGTTTCTTTCTGCGCCTCAGGTCGGGTGGAGTGACCGTACTGCTGCTGCGTGATGTTCAATGTGTGATTGTTATTTATTTCCCATCGTTTTGCAAACCTTTCCTGAAACTTGTTGATGACTCTGTCGGTAAGAACTAACCACCCCCTGTTCCAGAATGTATTAATTATTTCCGTAAAATGTTTGTTTTAGACGTGCGCCTATACTGTATTGTGTCTTATTTAAAGCGAAGGAGGAGAATAAACCGAAGATAAATCATAGTTTGTATTAAAAAAGGAAACACTTTACGACGTAGACCTTGCACCTTTTTTTTAACTACTAAAAAAATTGCACATTTTTCAACCCCCCCACCCCCCAAAAAATACTCATCATAACATCTGATTGGGGCGGCACGGAGGCTTAGTGGTTGGCATGTTCTCCTCTCAGCGCTAGGGATTCCCGATTCGAATCCCCATCTGGGTGGAGTTTTCATGTTCTCCCCGTGTCCACATAGGTTTCCTCCGGGTTCTCCGGTTTCCTCCCACAGTCCGAAGACATGGATCAAGTCAATTGAATTCTCCAAATTGCCCCATATAGAGTGTGTCTGTGTGAGTGAGTGTGTGCCCAGCGATGGATTGGTGTCCTGTTCTGGGTGTATCTGCCCAGCACCCGAAACGTTCTCCCCTGGATGGGCATGGGGAACCCCCCCGCGACCCTAATAGAGGATAAAGTGGAAGATAATGAATGAATGAACGTCTGATTGGTCCTGATGAGGCTATTTTCCTATAACACTGTATATACGTATATATTGTATGTAAAATAATATCTTTATTTTTTCCTCTAATTAAATCCAGGTCTTGTTTTATATGACGTTTAGGATGCAACCTTGTTGGAATTGAAAACATCACTGTGTCTCTGAATAATAAACGAGAAACCGAGAGCCGAGTCGCTGTACACGAGAACATGATCACAAAGGGTCGTACTGAACCGTTAGCACTCGCACAAGAACACGCCACGGAGACGAGGACGGAATCCTAATCGTCATTTAAAATTAATCAGTCAAATGAGTCAGAACAGGGCGGCATGGTGCTTAGTGTTTAACATGTTCTCCTCTCAGCACTAGGGATTCCCGGTTCGAATCCCAATCTGGGTGGAGTTTCCATGTTCTCCCCGCGTCCGCGTGGGTTTCCTCCGGGTTCTCCGGTTTCCTCCCACAGTCCAAACGGCATACATCCATCCATTATCTTCTGCTTTATCCTCTATTAGGGTCGCGGGGGGGGGGGGGATTCTCCATGCCCATCCATGGGAGAACATCTCGGGCGCTGGGCAGATAGACCCAGGACAGGGCGCCAATCTATCACTGGACACACACTCACTCACACAGACACACTCTATATGGGGCAATTTGGAGAACTCAATTGACTTGATCCATGCTTTTGGACTGTGGGAGGAAACCAGACAACCCAGGGGAGACCCACGTGGACACGGGGAGAACATGGAAACTCCACCCAGATGGGGATTCAAACCGGGAATCCCTAGTGCTGAGAGGAGAACATGCTAAACCACTAAGACATCATGCCGCCAGGAAAGTAATCTTATTTCCTAAAGCTGTATTTGAAGGAGGGCGGCATGGTGGCTTGGTGGGTAGCATGTTCTCCTCTCAGCACTAGGGATTCCCGGTTCGAATCCCCATCTGAGTGGAGTTTCCATGTTCTCCCTGTGTTCGTGTGGGTTTCCTCCGGGTTCTCTGGTTTCCTCCCACAATCCAAAAACATGGATCAAGTCAATTGCCCCATATAGAGTGTGTCTGTGTGAGTGAGTGATGGATTGGCGCCCTGTCCTGGGTGTATCTGCCCAGCGCCTGAAACGTTCTCCCCTGGATGGGCATGGGGAACCCCACCGCGACCCTAATAGAGGATAAAGTGGAAGATAATGAATGGATGTATTTGTAGGATGCAGAAAAACAAATGTTAGTTGTGAAGGATTGATACAGCGCTTTTAAAACTTCAATAAATCCTGGAGCTCGGTTTAGTTCCGGCAGTCTGTCTGATGTCTCCAAATCCAGTCGTCATGGAGGCCGTGATGTTTTCCTGAATAGAGCTCAATTTTTAAAGATAAAAGTAAGATGCGTGTTGTGATGCATTAAAGCCATTTATGGTAAACAGTGTGTGTGTGTGTGTGTGTGTGTGTGTGTGTGTACATGGTCCAGAAATAAAAACATTCTGATCCTGTGTTAATGTGATCGCTGGTTTTACTGCTGACCTCAACAACAGTCTATTTCCCTGTTATAAACAACGAAACGTTAAGCAACAAGCGGCAGTGTTAACAAGCTGAAAACTAATTTGTTGTGATAAAGGGAAAGCAGGGTGGCACGGTGGCTTAGTGCTTTAGCATGTTCTCCTCTCAGCTCTAGGGATTCCCAGTTCGAATCCCCATCTGGGTGGAGTTTCCATGTTCTCCCCGTGTCCGCGTGGGTTTCCTCCGGGTTCTCCGGTTTCCTCCCACAGTCCAAAAACATGGATTAAGGTCAACTGAATTCTCCAAATTGCCCCATATAGAGTGTGTTTGTGTGAGTGAGTGTGTGTCCAGCGATAGATTGGCATCCTGTCCTGGGTGTATCTGCCCAGCGCCCGAAACGTTCTCCCCTGAATGGGCATGGGGAACCCCCCCGCAACCCTAATAGAGGATAAAGCAGAAGATAATGAATGAAAGGAAACGCACATTGACCTCTCAGCATTGGGGATCCAGGTTCAAATCCCGATATTCCATCTTTCACCACATTTTATCCATCCATCCATTATATTCTTCTTTATCCTTTACTAGGGTTGTGAGGGGGGGGGTTTCCCATGCCCATCCAGGGGAGAACGTTTCGGGCGCTGGGCAGATACACCCAGGGGAGGGCGCCAATCCATCACTGGGCACACACTCACTCACACAGACACACTCCATATGGGGCAATTTGGAGAATTCGGTTGACCTTAATCCATGTTTTTGGACTGTGGGAGGAAACCGGAGAACCCGGAGGAAACCCATGCGGACACGGAGAGAACATGGAAACTTCACCCAGATGGGGATTCGAACCAGGAATCCCTAGAGCTGAGAGGAGAACATGCCAACCACTAAACCACCATGCCGCCCCACCATATTTTATTTACTTGATATTTACGTTACATGGAGACATGTCTCCATTACATTGGTCAGTTCTTCTTAGTGTCATGTGACTATCATAATTACAGACTAAGGACTAATTTGCCAAAAAATGTATGCGGTGGGGGCGGCATGGTGGCTTTGTGGTTAGCATGTTCCCCTCTCAGCGCTAGGGATTCCCGGTTTGAATCCCCATCTGGGTGGAGTTTCCATGTTCTCCCCGTGTCCGTGTGGGTTTCCTCCGGGTTCTCCCACATTCCAAAAGCATGGATCAAGGTCAATTGAGTTCTCCAAATTGCCCCATATAGAGTGTGTTTGTGTGAGTGAGTGTGTGTCCAGTGATAGATTGGCATCCTGTCCTGGGTGTATCTGCCCAGCACCTGAAACGTTCTCCCCTGGATGGGCATGGGGAACCCCCCCCCCCCTCTCCCGTGACCCTAATAGAGGATAAAGCAGGAGATAATGAATGGATGGATAAAGAGAGAGTGAAAAAGAGACAATAAAGGAAAGATAAAGTGAGAGAAACAGTTAGAGACTAAGACAGTGTAGAGAAACAGAGAGACAGTGAAAAAGAGCGTGAGACAGACTGTCATACAAATGGACTGAGACAGACAGACTGACAGACAGTCTGAAACAGAGAGACAGATGGACAGACTGAGACATAAACTCTCATACAAACGGACAGAGACTGAGACAGACAGACTGAATAACATACAGACAGACTGTCATGGAGACAGACAGACAATGAGACAGACAGACTAACAGAAAGACAGACTGACTAACAGAGACAGATAGACTGACAGACAGACTGACAAACAGAGAGACAGACTAACAGAGACATACAGACTAACAGAGAGACAGACTCTGACTAACAGAGAGACAGATAGACTGACAGACAGAGAGACAAACAGAGAGACAGACAAACAGAGAGACATACAGACTAACAGAGAGACAGACACAGACTAACAGAGAGACAGATAGACAGACAGACAGAGAGACAGACTAACAGAGAGACAGATAGACTGAGAGACATACAGACTAACAGAGAGACAGATAGACAGACTAACAGAGAGACAAACAGAGAGACAGACTAACAGAGAGACAGATAGACTGACTAACAGAGAGACAGACTAACAGAGAGACAAACAGAGAGACAGACTAACAGAGAGACAAACAGAGAGACAGATTAACTGAGAGACATACAGACTAACAGAGAGACAAACAGAGAGAC
>JAFMOD010000673.1:72026-79914 GCA_019802435.1 Corydoras maculifer
GAATCGGCTCGCTGTTTATATTAATCTGAATTTTATTGTTTAAAATAATGTATTAATAATATATCACAGAGCTCACAGGTGTGAGTTATCGTCATTGATGCCAAGGCTGCACAAACGGTTTAGCCAATCATATTTCAGGATCTGAAATACCCATTATAATAACATAAATATTGGCCGCTTATTGTTCCCGTTTTTAGTTCCACTTTCTGTAAAGATGGACTTTGTAGTTCTACAATTCCAGTCTGTAGTCCATCTGTTTGTGGTCTATACTGTGTACGTTCTCTTTACTCTGTTTTAATGGTCAGGACCATAATAGTAGCATCACTGAGTAGGCATTATTCGTTGGTGCATTAGTCCTATCCCAGCAGTGTCACTGAGGTGGAGAAATGAACCTCCAGCAGCACTGCTGCACTAAAACCCCCTCACCACATCAGTGTCACTGCAGAACTGACCATAAACAATCCACCACCCAAATTAATTATATTATTATATATATATATTAGAATCCCAATCTGGGTGGAGTTTCCATGTTCTCCCCGTGTCCGCATGGGTTTCCTCCGGGTTCTCCGGTTTCCTCCCACAGTCTGAAAACATGGATCAAGGTCAGTTGAGTTCTCCAAATTGCCCCATTTACAGTGTGTCTGTGTGAGTGAGTGTGTGCCCAGCGATAGATTGGCATCCTGTCCCGGGTGTATCTGCCCAGCGCCCAAAACGTTCTCTCCTGGATGGGCATGGGGAACCCCCCTTACCCCGACCCTAGTACATACGGCTGAAGATAATGGATGGATGGATATTATTATATATATCATTATTATACCTGTTCTGTGATGCTCCTGACCAATAGAGAACCAACAGGGGACTAACAACAAGAAAGAACACAGATGGACTACAGTCTGTAATTATAAAACTACAAAGTCCATCTATATGGTAAGTGGAGGAAATAAATGATGGTGAAGAAAGGGGGCGTGTCCATAACAGGTTCTGTACATCTTCCACTGTAGTGAAACGTCCGTGTGTGTGTTTTCTCATCCATCCACAGCAGGATGACGGTCTGCGAATGAGGAAAAACACAATGACCGCCGCTCCGCATCCCACACACACGTCCGAATCGGTGAAGGACGACAGCCTGAGCGTCAGGGTGATCGCCATCGTCGTGCTGTTCTTCGTCATCGGCGTCATCGTCGGCAAGTTGCTGTTATAAAACCACATAACGAGAGTAGCAGTAGAAACTGTTAACATATATAAAGTATTAAAGTGAAGCCGAAATGACTGAAGGTCAGAGCATTTGGTTAGTATTGATTACCAACACCATCCCACCTGCAAAGACAACATTTAAGGGAGTTCACGAGCAACCCAGAAACCTTCAGTGGACCACTTTGGCTCCACCTCAAACTACTTCTAATCTAAACGACATCTGCTCACATATTATTAGACCTTCTGGAATTTTATTGACTGTATATTAAGTCCATGAAAGCTGGAGTTGTGTTTTTTTTTCTTATTATTAAACACAATATAGTGTATATTAAATGAAACCATTTAATTAAATAGTTTATTTTTAAGTCAGAGGTTTAAAAAGAGAAACGGACTACGGTCAGAGTGCTTCCATTATTTGCCTAATCCAACGTTCGGTGTTGTATTTAAGATGTTTTTGACCATTCATACCTGATTACATACTGTGGCTGCGACTACAGTGCTGTTTGGATTCGATTTGCTGCTTTTAAAAGTGCAATTTAACTTGGTTTTACTAAAAATACTGCTAATGTTCAATAAAATTTCAAACGATCGCATTTGATTGTGATTTATTCCTTTCATCGGTTCAAACAGGGTGTTACATTATTATATACAGTACCGGTCTAGTGGCGGCATGGTGGCTTAGAGTTTAGCATGTTCTCCTCTCAGCACTAGGGATCCCTGGTTCGAATCCCAATCTGGGTGGAGTTTCAATGTTCTCCCTGTGTCCGCGTGGGTTTCCTCCGGGTTCTCCGGTTTCCTCCCACAGTCCAAAAGCATGGATCAAGTCAATTGAGTTCTCCAAATTGCCCCATATAGAGTGTGTCGGACAGCACGGTGCCTTAATGGTTAGCATGTTCTCCTCTCAGCACTAGGGATTCCCGGTTCGAATCCCAATCTGGGTGGAGTTTCCATGTTCTCCCCGTGTCCGCGTGGGTTTCCTCCCACAGTCCAAAAACATGGATCAAGTCAATTGAGTTCTAAAAATTGCCCCATATAGAGTGTGTTTGTGTGAGTGAGTGTGTGTCCAGCGATAGATTGGCGTCCTGTCCTGGGTGTATCTGCCCAGCTCCTGAAATGTTCTCCCCTGGATGGGCATGGGGAACCCCCCCGCGACCCTAATAGAGGATAAAGTGGGAGATAATGAATGGATAAGTACTGGTCATAAGTTTGGACATGCTCCCTTATTGCTCCACTTATTGTCCATGTTCTCAGTTCCACTTACTAAAAAGATGGACTTTGTAGTTCTCCAATTCCAGACTGTAGTCCATCTGTTTGTGTTCTACAGTACATACTGTGTACTCTGTTCTGATGCTCAGGACCCCCATAGTACCACCACAGAGCAGGGGTTATTGGGTGGGTGTATTATTCCTATCCCAGCAGTGTCACTGAGGTGGAGAAATGAACCTCCAGCAGCACTGCTGCACTAAAACCCCCTCACCACATCAGTGTCACTGCAGAACTGACAATAAACAATCCACCACCCAAATGATATCTGTTCTGTGATGCTCCTGACCAACAGAGAACCAACAGGGGACGAACAACAACAAAGAACACAGATGGACTACAGTCTGGAATTGTTAAGTGTTTATTTTGTTCATTGGTTTTTTAAAAAGTAATTTGTTCCAATATGTTTTGTTTTTTTTCACTTATTGGCCAGTGAATAATAACACCAGTGACACACACACACACACACACACATACAGAAAGATTCATTCATCCATTATCTTCCTTTATCCTCTATTAGGGTCGTGCGGGGGGGGTTCCCCATGCCCATCGAGGGGAGAACTTCTCGGGCGCGGGGCAGATACACCCAGGACAGGACACCAACCTATCGCTGGGCAAGATAGACAACAAGAAAGAGTAATATAATGTAGTGATGTACATGAGAACCTAATGGACTGAATGTGAATTAAGCTGTATTTTTATCAGTAGGATTTGATTTTGTTGACTTGACACCCCGTTGTAATTCAGTAACAACTCTATATACAGCTGATACACTACCGCCACCTTCTGGTGTTCATAGCTCATAACATTTAGCGTTGCTTTGATTGTCCTGCGTGTCAGTGAACTGTGTGGCCTGGTTCTCTGCCTCCCTCTCTAGGACTCTGTTAGCAATAAGAATAGGCCATTAGAATTATTATTAATTAGTACATTGCATGTTTTTATTGTTATTAAAATTCATTTTCCTGATTAAATCCCACAGCCCAGAAACTTCATTCAAGGTGAACTGGCTGCCAATAATAGCTGCTCTGTGGTGGTACTATTGGGTTCCTGACCATTAGAGAACAATAAAAGTGACGTACACAGTATGTACTGTGGAATACAAACAGGTGGACTACAGTCTGAAATTGTAGAACTACAAAGTCCATCTTTATAGTAAGTGGAACAAAAAGGGGGTGTGTCCAAACGTTTGACTGGGGGGGGGGGGGGGTTCTCCATGCCCATCCAGTGGAGAACGTTTCGGGCGCTGGGCAGATACACCCAGGACAGGGCACCAATCTATCCCTGGGCACACACTCACTCACGCAGACACACTCTATATGGGGCATTTTGGGGAATTCAATTGACCTTGATCCATGTTTTTGGACTGTGGGAGGAAACCGGAGAACCCAGAGGAAACCCACGCGGACACGGGGAGAACATGGAAACTCCATCAAGATGGGGATTCGAACCGGGAATCCCTAGTGCTGAGAGGAGAACATGCCAACCACTAAGCCACCGTGCCGCCCTCTATTTATATATATATATATATATATATATATATATATATATATATATATATATATATATACACAGTATATAAATATATATATATATATATAGAGAGAGAGAGAGAGGGCGGCATATATATATATATATATATATATATATATATATATATATATATATATATATATATATATATATATAATATGTCCTCTATATGTATATATATATACACATAATACAATATGTAATAACTATAATATGTAACTAAAAATGAAGTAAAGTTAGTGTAACTGTTAGTGTATATAACTTACTATATAACTGTTTTCCCCATGTGTGTGTGTTGGTTTCCTTCGGATCCTCTGGTTTCCTCCCACAGTCCAACAACATGAATTCAAGGTGAATTGGCTGCTGTAAATGTACCCAGCACCCGATTCGTTCTCCCTGAATGAGTATGGGAGCCCCACCATGGTTGGATGGATGCACATCATACATCTGTATTCAGTTCGGCTGATCACCTCCACTGCGCACTATATGGATTCCGACCTCAGATCTCAGACTTGCGCCAGGCGGCAGATGTCATGTCACGCTGGGATTTGCCAGGATCCCAAAGCAGAAATACAACTAGCAACAGTGAAGCGAACAGCGACTTGTTTAATGGGATTTACCAGCACAGACCTGTTTTCATCTCTAATCTTCTTACCAACTATGTTTAGTTACAACTGCACATAGCCAAAGCACAAAGCCAATAGAACACGCTTTAACTGTCCTCTCGAGGGGAGCTGACCTCAGGCAGTCAGAGTCCTGCCAACCAAACATACCGCGTTTGAATTTCTTTTGTAAGGACTAAGTCTTATTTATTATTCACTGTATGTATAGTCTGTGTTTAGAATTGATGGGTGCTGGGTCTTTTTCTCTCAACTCGACCCAGATGGCAGAACAATTCTGGGATTGGGGAACCACTCCCAGTTGCAGAATGTGGGCTACATGAACCAGATTAGTGACTTGTTTACATAGAAATGGTTTACATGGTTTACATATTATTTGATTTCCATTAAAATATTGTTATGATGCATTTCATTTGACTCAACCAAATTCTGTAAACGGTGCAGAGCGTTGACATAGTGGCTTACACCACTTCTCCATTTCTCCAGGTTCTCCGGTTTCTTCATACAGTCCAAAAACATGTAATCATCAATAGTGTGTTTCTTTGGGAGTGATTGTGTGCCTAGTAATGGATTGGCTCCCTGTCTTGCCCAACGCCCAAAACTTTGTTACCTGGATTGACATAGAGAACCCCCCCCCTTCCCCCGAAGAGAAGAGAACACTCCTTAGCAGAAATATAAAGTTATTACTCTATAGTTCTCTTTTTCTCTGTTGCTCCCCTTTAAACCAAATACCCCCTCTTTCCATTTTCTTATTAATCCTAAAGCTAGCTCAGTGAAACAGGTGCACATGCCTGATTTACGGCTGACTGGGTTCAAGAAGGAGCATTAGCTGGCTCAGATAGGTGGTCAAGCCTAATCTGGGATTAGCGATGCAGCTCCATGGATTGCCTCAGGGATTTCTCAGGTTGTTTTGGGAAGAGGACACGGGCAGCGTTACTCATGCTAGAAAGGTGCTCTGATCTCACCAACAACTACATTTTCATTAACATGGAGCCGGTTGATCAAAAAAAAAAAACGTCTCGCTTGGAAAACCTATCTTTCTGAATGTGTTTATAATAAAAACATTTTATTTTAATAGTTAATAGTTAGTTATAATAGTACATATTTTTTATTCTCATGTTGTGCCTGAGCTGGTCACACATACACACAGTACACACAAAGCACACCATTTGTCTTTATCATCTTTTTGTGACAAAACATTTTTTGAACATCTGAAACAAAAATAAAATAAAATAAAAACATTGATCAAATGATGATTAAAAAAAGCCTAAAATTAAAACAGAATAATGGATTCCTCACTGTTTTTGTGGAGGGAAAAGGTAGTTGTGGCAACTGTTCTTTGTGAGGGATTTAGACATATGACTCGAAGTTAAATTGTATAACAATTGGCAAAAAGTGACATTTACTTTTCCACACCTCGTCCACAAAAAAAAATTGCAGTCAAATGTTTATAAAGTTTTGATACAAATTTTCCTTGAAATGTATTTATTACGTAACATTTCCTGTCTGTATATATTGTATAAATGCATATTAATTAACATTAACCCTTAGCACTGAGAGGCGAACGTGCTAAACACTAAGCCACCGTGCCATATAAATATATATATATATATATATATATATATATATATATATATATATATATATATATATATATTCATTCATTCATTATCTCCCGCTTATCCTTTACTAGGGTCGCGGTGGGGTTCCCCATGCCCATCCAGGGGAGAACGTCTCGGGCGCTTGGCAGATAGACCCAGGACAGGGCGCCAATCCATCGCCGGGCACACACTCACTCACACAGACACACTCTATATGGGGCAATTTTGAGAATTCAATTGACTTGATCCATGTTTTTGGACTGTGGGAGGAAACCGGAGAACCCGGAGGAAACCCACGCGGACACGGGGAGAACATGGCAACTCCACCCAGATGGGGATTCGAACTGGGAATCCCTAGCGCTGAGAGGCGAACGTGCTAACCACTAAGCCACCGTGCCGCCTATATATATATATATATATATATATATATATATATATATATATATATATATATATATATATATTTGCATAGTAATTAACCACAGATTAAATTAATCTGCTTTTGGGATCTGGGGGATTACTCCGCAACAATCAAGAATTAAACTTATTAACCAGTTGGTTCTTCATATGTACAAAATAGTAAGTCCATGTTCTTAACGATGTGAACTATTGCTGCATAATAAATAAACGTTAGCCCCGCCCATCTACGATTAGCCCCGCCCATTATATAAAGGTTGGGCCCGTCTCATGTCAAATGTCTCTCTCTCTTTCTCCCTCACTTTCTCACTCCCCCCTCCCCTCCCCTCTCTCTCTCTCTCTCTCGTAACTCGTCATGTTGGAGATAAAGCCGCTTTGATGTGACGTAATTTTAAAAACTTTATTTTTCATTTAAATTATGGTTAAAAAAGCTCGTACGGAAGACCGTTGGAGCCTCAGGAATGGGCTCGTACAGTGCGTCAGTGAGAAACAGTGTTCCGTTCGGTGAACTGGTTCTTCATGAAGAACCTGAACCTCTAACAAACCTGCAACCTGCGTGGAGAACCTGCTACATTAATCCCCTGAACGTCCTTCATGAAGAACCAGGAGCTGCTGTGAGGAACCCAGGTGTCCGGAATACCGAACTCCCTTAATGAGCATTTATATTAATCTGTTCTCCTCAAACACCGAAGGTGAGTTTATAATGATTAACCTTCCCTTTAAAGCTGTAAACTGATTTTAAATTCGTCATGTAGTTTTATTTCATATGTATGGACCACAGAGTTACGGACAGTGTTAAAAGTTTATGAAAACGTCGAAATTAATCAATCTGAGAATAAATAAATCTCTGTATTTCGGCTAAAACGATCACCACTAAAGTTAATTTTGAAAGAAAACAGGTTATAAAAATATAATATGAATAGATAGAAAATAGATACTTATATTTTTATGCTTGTGTATATACCTATATATATATATATATAATGTGTGTGTCAATGTTATGTGATTATATAAATATATATATAGCGCTAGGGATTCCCGGTTCGAATCCCCATCTGGGTGGAGTTTCCATGTTCTCCCCGTGTCTGCGTGGGTTTCCTCCGGGTTCTCCGGTTTCCTCCCACAGTCCAAAAACATGGATCAAGTTAATTGAATTCTCAAAATTGCCCCATATAGAGTGTGTCTGTGTGAGTGAGTGTGTGCCCAGCGATGGATTGGCGCCCTGTCCTGGGTCTGTCTGCCCAGCGCCCGAGACGTTCTCCC